>QEOT01124078.1:3954-30690 GCA_003123785.1 Pterocarya stenoptera
CCATCCCTACAGTTCCTTTCCACACAACACAAAAATCCAATAGAGCACCGTAGGCGGGAATCGCATGCGGGACTCTACCACCATCCCTGCTTACCACCATCCCTACCGTGTGTACCGTAGGCGGGAATCGCAGGAGGGACAACACCACCATCCCTACGCGTACACCGTAGGCGGGACTATACCACCGTCCCTGCTTACCACCATCCCTACAGTCTCATTTCCTTTTTTCCAAAAATGAAAACTCAGTTTTCAATAAACACAAACATGGTCATGCGTGCACATGCAATGCACCAATCCAACAATAAATTCCAACAACCAATCCAACAGTAAATTCCAACAATCATTCCAGATCACAACACAACCAATCACAGACATAATCAACCAGTCAGTACAAAAATATATTAAAACCTTAAAGATGTTCGAAAAAATACTTACAGCGCTTTAATATATTTTTCGGAGGATCACGAGAGAGCTGGAAGCGCCAAAACAACAATACCACTGTGGCCGAAAATACAGTGAACCCAAAAAATTACACGGGGCCAAACGAAGACTTGGGAACAGTAGGGTAGGGCCTATGGAAGGTGGGGAAGCTAATGGTATCGAAGGTTGGCCGTGAGTGGCGGCCGAAACGGCGGTGGAAGGCCGGAAAGGCAAAATCGGTTGTGAGCTCGGCTGGGCTTCACCGGTGACGGATCGAGGCTGGGGTTGGGTCCATTGGATTGCTAGAGGGCCGATGAAGAAGTGGTGAAGAAATGGTGGCCGGATGTGGAGCGACGGCGGCGCTGGAGCACGCAAGGCCGCACGGCTTCAAGCCGTGCATGGCGGCTCACGGCGGCACGGGACGGTCTGAAAATGATGGGGTGAGGTCGCCGGAAGCTAGGGAGGCGTTTGGGCTGGGAGGTGTTGCACGGGCGGTGTGCGGTGGTGGCTGGGAGGAGAGAAGCAAACGGCGTGGGAGAGGAGAGAGAGAGAGAGGGGGGTCGGGTCGCGCAGCTGGGGAGAGAGAAACCGGAAGAAAAAAAGAAGAAAAAGAGAAAAAAGAAGAAAAGAAAAAGAAAAAGGGAAAAAGAAAAAAAAGGAGATCCAGCCTTTTCAATTTGGGTTTCGAAAGTGATCCAACGAAAAAGATTTTAAAACCACTAGATAAATAAAATAATTCAAACGCAGTGAAATGCTTAATTAAAACAATAAAAATATTAAAATCTAAAAACAAGCCAATTTAAATTAAATATCAATTTAAAATGTAAAACAATAAATAATATTAAGAAAATCCATTAAAATGATTTTCACAACTTAAAATATTATAAAATAATATTTCAAAACTCCTTAAATTTTAAAACAAGAGAATGAATTTTTTAAATAAATTAAAATAATCATTCTTTAAAAATGCACTAAAATACGGGGTGTTACACAATCATTACAATTTTTTCAAACTTTCAAAAAAAAAAAAAATCAACATTTTCACATTTTCAAATAAAATTAATATTATAAAACTATATTCTAACAATATTTTAACTTTATAATATTTTTTATTTAACATTTTCTCTCTCATTTCTCAAAACCTAAAAAATACTCAACTCAAGCTATCTCAATACTATTCACAAATTATTTTACTACTATTCACAAATTTTTTTTATCTCATCTCACTCCTCAAACGAGCCCTCAGCTGAATTAATTTTCACTCAAATTGTTTTAATGAAAAATGCTATATATACTTGAAAACAATTTACAAAAAACTTTTTTATCCACATATCACTTATAAATATATTGAAAATCATGAAATTTTAAAAAAACTAATAAAATGAGTATTGTAAGTAAAATTGTAAGTAAAAGCATAAGTACATGTAGCACTACTCTTTTTTAATTATAGAAAATTTGAAATTTAGACCCTCAATCAGTCTCTTTTATAGGGCTGTAAGACTATTACTCCAGACCGAAAAAATCGACAGGACCTAATGGTTAGGTCCGGACTGGACTAGGCCAATAGTTTTATTGGTTGGCCTCAGGATGTGATTTTTTTGGGCCGGACCAAGCTGAGATCGACCCAATGTCTGTATATATATATATTTAAATATTATATATATTGGTATGGACGTGTTTCAACGCCACCATCGAATGATCACCTGCAACCAAAGAATAAGGTGGGTTGGGGGCTTAAGGTAACGCCTCCGATACCTAAGTCAGTAACCGTAAATAACTCTTAATATAAAAAATATCAGGTCCCTTTTATGTACTTGGGTTCTCCTCTTATATAAAACCTCTAAACCATTATGTTGCTTAAATGATTATAGACATATCTATTATTCAAATTCAAACTCGGAGATGAGGGTTTATCCTTTAATGAACTTAAATTGTAACCTTTCTTATCCTCTATTGCCGATGGGTGGTTATGCAGTCGGTATTGACAGTGGGTTGGTCCCTCTTTGTATTGATTGGTTTCCTCGATAGTGGGGCTTAAATAAGAAATAGGCAAAGGCCCAGGCCCATATTGTGCTAGTCGGACGGGATGTCCTCTCTAGTTACATCGTGAAGTCTTATTACACACGGTGTGATGGGACTTGAATCTAAGCGCTGTTTCATTTTTCGAGGCGTGTCAGGGCGTCGTTTCCTTTCCATTCCTCGAGCATGTCATCCGTCATCTCACATAAACTCCTATTTAATGCCCCTTGGGTTCTTATTTTCCCTCCCCTTTTTAGCTTCTGTCTCTTTCGCATTTCTTGCTCTCATTTCTGAGTTCTTGCACTCTCTTTCTCTTCGAGACTTCTTTCATTCCTTCATGGCTTCTTCTTCTTCCAAAGGCAAGGCTGTGATTTTGCTCGTGCCTCATCACCACCCCGTGAACCCTCTGCTCAAATCGTTGTTGCTCCTCCGGTGTCTATATTCGCTGGTTCTTGATGCTCCTTAACTGTTTCTTCTCGCGAACTAGAGAATGCTCGAAATAACTTCAACATTAATGATTCTGTTGGTTTGAAGGCACCCACACCAAACCAGAGCTATTGATGCAAAAGGTATGGCAGTTTATGTTGCCCTTTATTTTGCAATGTTCACTATGGGGCTCCGATTGCCCTTTGTGCTACCAGTCCGCGACGTGTTAGACGTCCTAAGGCTTGTCCCTATTCAATTAGTGCCTAATGTCTAGAGGATTCTGATGACTTGCTGCGTTTGGTGGCGAAAAGTATTGGAACGCTTGGGCGACGAGTACCCAGACTTAACAGCCTGTGAATTTCTATCCCTTCATGGGTTTAGGAGTGTGGAAGGGAATCTTTGTAGTTTTAGATCCCGTAAGGCACTGGTTGAATTAGAGCGAAAGTATTCACATATAAAAGATTGGACCAACAAATTTTTCTTGGTCACTGGTACGGGTTGGGAATTTTCCACCGATGAAACTCCTAGTCGGGAATTTCCTATTAGGGCATGTTGGTCTCCTGTTCTTGATGGGGATGGTTTCGAGGTTTTTCTTTCCCCTCTTGAGGAGACCCGTGTGAAGTTGGTAGATTCTTGGGCCCAGGTTCATTCCCACTTAGGCTCTTCGGATGTGCTTTTGACCCCCAGAAACATTGAGAAGTTCTTGATGGTTCCTAGTCAGGCCCATATATCAGGACGTGAGTTTTTGGGTGCACCCTCGCCAGCAGGTGATCTAAAAAAGAGAAACCACCCTGGTGTAGATGGACCAAAGAAGAGAAAACTCAAAAGGGCTCGGGTCTCGCCTCGTTCAGATGGGTCCATCTTATCGAAGCGTGACTTTCTGCTCCCTCCTGCACTGAGTGGAGGTAGCAAGTTGGCACCTCTTCTGGAGCAGCCGAGCGAAGCGATGCCCCAGGCGAGTGGAGGTATTAAGTTGGCTCCCCTTCGGGCGAAACCCAGTGAAAAGACACCTCAGGCGAGTGGGAGCACGAAGTTAGCTACTCTTCGGGAGAAACTGAGTAAACTAACTACGTTTATAGCACTGTCAACTCTTTCCTTGGATGACGTGATGTCTCAAGCTGAAGAGGACCTTGAAGCCATAATTGTGGCAAAAGTTGCAGCTGTTGCTCAGCCTTCAAGCACATCGGCGGATGACTTGCAAAAGAAAGGCGATGACAGCCCTTTGGAGAAGGATGACATCATCATTTTGAATCCTGACTTGCTGGTGCCTCCATCTACTCAACGGGATTTCCAATCCGTCGAGGCTCCCCTGCCTACCTTGCCTTTGTCCCCGCCTGCCACTGCTTGGTCCCTTGATGTTCCTGTTGAACCTTCACGGGTGGAAAATGTCGAGGAAGCAGCAGCAGGCTCTGGCTCACCTCTTGCTTCGACGATATTTGGTGGAGTTACTCCCGACCTGCCTTTTGTTTTTCCAGCCCTTTCTCTTGCCAGTGGGAGCAAGGTTTCGATCCCTTCCCCCCATTTAGTGTTTCCCCTAGGGGAGAGGGTGAGCCATCCCTGATTGTTCCTGAGGAAGATCTTTAAGTTAATCGGGGACTATATCATCGGGATGTAGCTGAAGTGTGTTCGAGTCCACCTGTTAAGGCACCTGTTAGCATCCCGCTTGGTCAGGTCGACGAGGCTTCCCTTCGGGGACTTTTTGCTAATACCCCTTTTCAAGCTTTTAACCCGAGAAGATCTTCTAGCCCTCATCTGTCAGGCTCCTTGCCGCCCTCACATGCTTGCCATGAAGAGGCCTTCAGTGCCACTGTTCAACATTTCTAGAATATTTTTACACCGGTAATCTTCTTGTACACACTTTCATTTTCTGTATATTTTTCTCGTTATTTCTTAAAAATATATAAATATTATCATTTATTATTATTATTATTATTGTTGTTGTTGTTGTTGTTTTTTAGGGGGTAAACCGTCTTGCTGTCGACTTGGTGGAAGACAGATTACGTCTGGAGAAGGAAAATGATCAAATGGCCAATGAGTTGACCCAATTGGAAGCTCATTCATGTACGGCTGATGATGAATTGGCTTTTCTCCATACACAGGTTGAGTCACTTCAGGGAGAGTTGGCAAGTTCTGCCTTGGACGCCAACTACTATCGCCAAGAAGTGGCTATACTCGGGAAGGAGCGAGATGATCTTGCTACCCGCTTAAACCAAGCGAAGAACATTGAGCAGGAGAGAGATGATTGCTACTCGTCTTCGCTAGGCAGAGATGGTTGTGCAAGAATGGGATGATTTGTGGCCGCTCGCCTTCATCAAGTAGAAGTGGCCGGACTGAAATGCATGTTTGTGACTCCTTTGGTCGGGCTGAAATGCCAGATGCTTTCCCTCGCCCCTCATAAGACTTGTATATTTTGAAGGCTTTGTATCCCGTAAGGGAATTTTTTAACTTTGTCTGAAGCTTTGTATGTAATGAAGCCTTATGAAAACTTTATTATTCCTTGTGTGCTTTTGAATTTTGTTTATCGGATAATAAGCATTCTTTATTGTTTCTCGGTAGCCTGCGCGTAGATATCACCATATGTTGTTCATACTTTAAGTATTAGGCTATATTGTTCATACCTTAAGTGCTAGGCTAGTGGGTGAGTTCCTTGTCCACGTCACCTTTTTGGCGAGAATGTGTTAACAGGAGACCCCTCGAGCATTTTACCTTTAATTATTAGGCTAGTAGGAGATCCCTCGACCACGTCACCTTTTGGCGAGAAGGTGTTGACGGGAGATCCATCGACCATTTTACCCTTAATTATTAGACTAGCGAGAAATCCTTTGACCACGTCACATTTTGGTACGAAGGTGTTAATGGGAGATCTCTCGACTGTTTTACCTTTAATTATTAGGCTAGTGGAAGATCCCTCCACCACGTCACCTTTTGGCGAGAAGGTGTTAACGGGAGATCGCTCGACTGTTTTACCTTTAATTATTAGGCTAGTGGGAGATCCCTCGACCACGTCACCTTTTGTCTTCAGGTCTTGGCCACATTATTTGAGTTTGTCAAAAAGTAAAAGAAAGGTGGGAAAAATGTGCAGGTATTTATTATTGAAAAAATTATATCAATAAGTAAATCAACAAATGAAAGAAAATTTACATATCTTTTCCTTAGACGTAGTACTTTCGTAAATGTTTTGCATTCCATGGGTGGGGTAGCTCAGGTTATAATACCCTGCTTCTTCCTTCCTCCTGACGTAAGCAATTACTTCTGATGCGACAGCCCACTCATTCTCTCTAGTATCTTAGAGCCCCGTTATGCGTGCCAGACTCCGATGGTGTATTTTTAAAGATACTACGTGATTTCTAAAAATGTTTTAAAGTTATGTGTATTTTTAAATGGGTTCTTCCCATCGTTATTTAATTAAGTAATATTTTAAATAATTCAATTATAATATCTTTGAAGAGCTCCAAAAATATTATAATTGTGGGGAATCATTTTATATAAATGATTCTAGTTATTTAAAATATTACGTGATTTAAATAAGGATAGAATCTTTAAATTAATTTAATGATTTTATTTCTTAAATATGTTATTTCAAATAATATTCTATCTTAGTTCTTCTCAGTGCTTTTAATTAAATAAATGTTTATGCATTTTCAAATCAGTATTTAGGGGTCATCGTTAAATCATTTTATAGATCCCAGACGTCGGGTTTTAGGATAAAGCTTCAGCCCCTCTCTCTTTCTCCCTCACTTTTCTCCGGCCCTCTCTCTCTCTCTCTCTCTCTCTCTCCTCCCTTTCTCCCTCTCGGCTTGCTCTGCATGACACCACCCCCATGCACGAACTGCTCTAGCCTAAGGCCGGCGCCGCAGTGCGCAGGTGAGCCTCACCGCATGTTCCATCGGCACCGCCTCACCCCGGCGAACTCCCCCATGCCGGCCCTTCCCTCTCACTCTTTCTCCTCCTCTCCCTTAGCACAGGCCGAATGGGCTTGATGTCCACTGCACCGCCTTGAGCCGTCCTTCGGCGCCACCACCTCCACTGCAGCCTCCTCTGCCACCTGCCATCACCCTCCAGCGACCTCAGCCTCCACCATGCAGCCACCTCCTTCCCATGCACGTACACAGCTCCCTCCATGCACGGGTTCACTGTGCATGCCCCTAGCGCCGCCGTGCACTGCCACATTGGCCACCGAACACCACCATGAGCATCCCTGAGTCTCCCCCTTCCTCCTCCCTTGGACCCACGACCGGTAGTCTCACCTAGATCCACCGAACGGGACTCCTCCACCGCACGGGTTTCATCCCCTCCACCACATTACTCCGCCATCTACGGGGTGTGACCACCACCTTCAGCCTCCTTAGGCCACCACCGACCCATCCCAACCACCCTTGGCCCTGATCTGCCACCCATGCATGCACACACTCTCTCACTCTCCCATAGCACCTCTCCCTCTCATGCACGACCAGCCCTCTGTCCACCGCCACCACCGAGCCTTCACGGCTCCACGAGCAGTCTCCCTTAGCCGAGCCTTAGGTCCAAACCACCACTTCATGTGGTGGGTAGCCACTACACACATGATGGATAGTCACTGCGTGTGACTGACCGCCACTATACACGGCGAGATCCACTGTGATACGCCCCCTTGCCACCATCACATGGCCACCTTAGGCCCTCCCAAGACCACACCTAGCTATCCAAACGCCTAAACAGTCACTGTATGTTGTGTAGCCACCCCTACGTTCCGTCCGACGTTATCGCTATGACGGTTAGCGAGCGACGCATTGGTTACCCTGTCGACGATATAACTCTCTATCCCTCGTTATTTATGTAAATGCTAGCTAGTTGACTAGGTTATGGACTGTGCTATTAGTATTGTGGAGTAGCTGTGTAGTATGGTGATGTGATGGGCTGTGATGTGAAGTGTTAGGTGTAGTTGGGAAGTGTGCTATGTAGTGTTGCAGGCTGTGTTATGAAGGGAGTATGCGTGGATTGTACTCCATGTGGTGGAGCGATGCACCATATGACGTGTATGCCGTAGTAGTGATGTGGCGTAGCATGTGTGAAAGGAGTGCATGAGGAGTGTACTCCATGAGGTGTGGCGATACACCGTGTGGCGTGTCGCGAAGATAAGGATGGTTGCGTAGTTGATAGGCGAAGAGCTTGATGCATGGTGTCGGAAACTGTGGAACAGTGTCCCGAAGTGGCTGAAATATGGCCTGTAGTCTGAGGTGATAAGTGTCGCCGCGTAGTCGGCCTATGGCCGGGAGAATGTGTGAAGTGGCGGAGAAATATCAGAGTAGTGCAGTGGAAGCATGACTAAGCAACGTCACGAAGTGACTTGGCAAGCAAGCAGTGGTGCTGGTGATAGGTTAGGATGTATGTGAGGTAACGTGACAAGGTCACGGTGTAGCTTGGGAATAGTCTTGAGCTATATGGCGTGACATAATGTGTAGTTATGAATAGGGTCTTGTCGTGTCAAGTGTTGGGATGAACTGTCATGAGGTACGGCTAGCATGAAGAGTCGTGCTAGCCGGGTAAGAGAAGGTTGGTATCGGCGTATGGCGCTTGCCATACGAGCCTGTAACCAATGTACTATATATTGATCTTAAGGGGTAAAGGGGTAAGGTATGTGTGTGTTCTGGCTAGACACACGTGTCGGACGGGTTAACCATATGTAATGGGTAATTTGTCCTAAGCATGGTTACACGGTGTTTAAGCCTCAGAGTGGCTGGGAGCCGTGTGACGTGTATGGATGGTCATGAGGATTAAAGTGAGCTAAGATACATGAGGGTAATGACGAGTGTATTGTCTAAGGATGGGATGCGTGACTTAGTCGGTCTGAGTCATGCGTCGGAACGTGGTTAATGAGAAGAATGAGACAGAGGTCTTAACGTCTTAATCCTAAGGTGAATCATGGGTTCACCCTAGCGAGTAAGCACTCAAAGTAGATCGTAAGGTTGAAAGAAGTAGTGACCGTAAATGGACCCCCGAGGGTTTTATCATAGTACGGGAGTCATAAGAGTACGGGATAGAAAAAGAGTATTCTAAGTAAAGCATAGCTTTATTTCTAGTTCAGTTGCTTATGTACTAGATAGAGAATAACGTTAAGGTTATGTATGCATGTAGGTTGCCATCTGACATGCACATGAATGGATTGCATGGTATGAAAGTAGCATGGAGTTCAGGTAAATGTTACATTCATGCTCTTCTAGAGTCTTCTAAAAGATAAGAAAAACAAAAAGAAAAGTTTTTCCTCTAAAGATGCTTCACAAAACGACACGAAAGATGTTTTTACGAAAGTATGCTAAATGTTCAAAGGTATACGTATGTACGGCCCTTCCTCGGTAGCCCCTTTTTACACACCCAAAAGTATTAATTGTACGCATGTGAATGGATGACTATACGCGGTATCTATTGCACGTATTTTCTAAAGAAAATAAAAGAAGTGCAGAGGCCTGTGCCCCGAACTTTAAACTGATGCTTTGACCGACGCGAATAAAGTGTTTTAAAACGGTCCCTAAACCGATGTTAAAATGCCCCTATGAACTGATGTTAAAATAACGAAATGACGTTTTTTCACGAAACGAAGTTTTCTCATGAAAAGATGTTTTCCCATGAAATGATGTTTTCCCCATGAAAGCACGAAAATGATGGTTTTTGGGCTCACGCCCCCAAACGATTTTTTTCTCATGAACGAACTGTTAAATGAAAAGAAAAAATGATGCTCATGATCCTGCTCAAAGATAGAGTAGAAATGAAATGAAGGAAAGCTCCAGCTCTTTAGAGCTGACATGAAATGAATGAAAGCATGAATGTATGAAAATACATAACGGCCACATGTATGAATGGAAAGGGGTACCCAAATGAACGAATGGGCAGATTGCAATGCCGGACAGTAGTATTTGGTAGTGCACCCAGTGCTGCACTCTAACGGAATGGGATTCCAACCCGTGGCCACGGGTGAATCCATTGGTCCAAAAGACCGCTAACCCTAGCACGCAGGGTATAACAACGTGCACTAGCCTATAAAAGTGAAAGAAAAATAATGTATGAATGTATGACATTCTTCAAGAAATGAAGGCAGTGACGGGGGAAACATTTTACGAAAAGAAAAACATGTTTAAAGATGAAAACCCCTGTCCATTTATGTTTGCAAATGAAAGTATGCATGCATATACGTATAGTATGTATAGAATGATGAATGCATGACTAGAAAGCCTATGTTGCTATATTTTAATGGCATGAAGTAATGCTTACTGAGTATTCGACTCATTTTAATTTTTATGTGTACCCCTCCCCCCACAGGAACTAAATGAGCAGTACGCTTCAGGACGGACATGACCCAAGGGAAAGAGCACGAAAGTCTAAGCATTAGGGTTTTAAATGTATGAAGGGCCTTTTTATTTTAAGATTTATGCTTTCCACTCTTTCATCCCACAAACACATTTTATTTTATAACGTAGAGTCTTGCACCCTTAGAAGGACAGTAAAAGGTTTTAAACCGGATGGTAATTCCCGTCGTTTTTTCAAAAATATTTTGTAAAAAGACCCACCTCAAGGATGGGTGTTACACAGGTCCTGTGGCATCCTTGAGGTGGTAAGTTCCCGGTCTATGGCTTACTACTACAACATAAGGGCCTTCCCATCGAGGGCCTAATTTCCCTTCTTCTCCCATGGTGACATCGGTTTCCTTCAGCACTAAGTCGCTAGGTTTGAAAGATCTGGGCCTTACTCATTTGTTGAAGTATTGCTCTGCCTTCTTTTTAGAAGTTGCAACCCTGACTTCTTCATCTGCCTTTATCTCTTCCAACAGATCTAGGTTTTCTTCTAATCTTGCTACGTTTGCTTCTGGATCAAAGTTTTTCCTCCTGTAGCTTGGTAACCCGACTTCCACCGGTGCCATTGCCTTACTTCCATATGCTAGAGCGAAAGGTGTTTCGCTCGTTGAGGTTTTTGGTGTTGTTCTGTAAGCCCATAAAATCTCTGGGAGCTCGTCGGCCCACAGCTCTTTTCTGTTGCCCATATTCTTTTTTAGTATCCTTATGATGGTTTTATTAGTTGCTTCAACTTGCCCGTTTGCCTAGGGGTGCCTGGGGAAGAATACTTGACTTTGATTCTTAGCTCTGCACACCATTGGCGATAATATTCGGAATCGAACTGTCTTCCATTATCAGAAATGATACACTGAGGTATCCCAAATCTGCATACTACTGCCTTCCATAGGAACCTTGTCACACTTTGGACTATTATTGTTGCCATTGCCTCAGCCTCTACCCATTTTCTAAAGTAATTGACAACCACAATGATGAACTTGGTTCCTCCTTTGCTGGGAGGCATACTAGGTCTACTCCCCACTGGGCGAATGATCATGGTGAAGTTATAGATCACAACTCCTCGGGAGGTGCATTTGGAATTGGTGCATGAATCTGGCACTGGACACACCTTTTTGTGAACTCCTTTGCATCCTTGAGCGTGTTTGGCCAATAATATCTTGCCCTTACAATCTTTGCAGTGAGTGATCGTCCTCCCGAATGACTTCCACATATCCCCTTGTGTATTTTCTTCATTATGTATTCAGCTTCCTCCTTTGTTACACATCTTAATAATGGGTTTGAAAATCCTCGCCTGTAAAGCAGCCCTTCTACCATAGTAGATCGAGTCAACCCTGCTTTTTAACTTCCTCGCCTCTTCCTAGGATGGGGATAGATCACCCGTCTCCAAATACCTTATATCATCAGCCCCTCCGGCATAATTCTCTCAAATCTGCAAACTTTCCTTTCTTACCGCTGGACTGGCTATTGTTCATAGACCAACCTTCCATGACAACGCCTCTTCGTGCCTTGCTGAGGCTGCTCATGCTAATAGATCAGCCTTGAAATTATCTTCTCAAGGTATTTTCTTGATTTGAAAGCACTTAAGGCATTTACATTGTTCCTGAACCTGGTGGAGATATTTTATGAGTTTGATCCCTCTCGCCAGGTATTCCTCGGTGATTTGCCCCAACCACTACCTATGAGTCTGCTTTCATTTCAATCTCCTCCTCTCTAACATCCTCGTTATTGCTAAACCAGCAAGCACTGCTTCCTATTCATCTTCGTTGTTTGTTACTTTGAAGTCTAATCGTACTGTGTGGTACGACTCTCCCTCTTCGTTTGTCACTATGTACACACCAACTCCTCCCCCTTCTCGGCAGGATAATTCATCCACATACACTTGCCATGGATTCTTCTTGGGTGACTTATGGGCTTTTTCCCAAATATTTGAAAACTCTACTACGAAGTCGGCCAAGATCTATCATTTCACGGCTCTCTTTGGTATGTAACTGATGTCATACTCACTTAATTCAATTGACCATTTGACCAGCTGCCTTGAGGTGTCTGGTTTTTGCAACACCTTTTGTAAGGGTGATGAGGTAGTCACCTTTATTTAATGGTTTTGGAAATATGGTCGTAATCGCTTTGCTGCTACCACTATAATGAAGGCGACTAACTCTACTTTTGGGTACTTGGTTTCAGCTCCTCTCAGGGCTCTGCTTATGTAATATATCGGCTTTTGTTCCTTCCCCTCCTTTCGCATCAAGGCTGTTGACACAGCGTTCGCGGTCACTGCCAGGTATAACAACAATGGCTCCCCTTGCTTGGTGTGGCTGAGCAATGGTGGGTTAGCAAAATACTCATTCAGTTAGGTGAACACTTCTTCGCACTTGGTATCCCAATCTTGTGATTTCTTAAGCACCTGAAAGAATGGAAGACATTTATCTATTGATCGGGATACGAACCTGTTAAGAGCAGCTATCTTTCCTGCCAGCTTCTGCACTTCGTTTAGGTTCGTGGGCGACTTCATTTCTATTATTGCTCTCAATTTCTTAAGATTTGCTTCGATTTCTCTCTCTAACACCATAAAATCAAGGAACTTTCTCGATTGCACTCTGAATGCACACTTTGTTGGGTTTACCTTCATTCAATATTGTCGCAAGACCTGAAAAGCCTCCCTAAGGTCCTCCACATGCTGGGCAAACTCCATACTTTTTACTAGTAGATCATCAGCATATACTTCCATGTTTCTCCTAATCTGGTTTTGGTTTTTAAACATTTTGTTTACTAACCTCTAGTAGGTTGCCCCAGCATTCTTCAAGCCGAAGGGTATTACTTTATAGCAGTATAGTCCTCGGTTAGTTATGAAAGCGGCTTTCTCTTGATCAACTTCATTCATCTTGATTTGGTTGTATCTTGAGTAGGCATCCATAAAACTTAACATTTATGCCTTGCTGTTGCGTCTACTATTAAGTCTATCCATGGTAACGGAAAACTGTCTTTTGGGCAAGCCTTATTGAGGTCGGTGAAATCCAAGCACATTCGTCTCTTTCCGTTGGATTTTTTCACCAACACTACTTTGGACAGCCACTTCGGATATTGTACTTCTGTAATAAATCCTACTGCCAGCAATCGATCCACTTCCTCCGCGATTGCCTTTTACTTCTCGGTATTGAAGTTTCTTTTCTTTTGTTTATTGGGTGCACCTTTGGATCTACACTCATCTTGTGTTTAATGATCTCATCGCCTATACCAGGCATATCCTTATGACTCCATGCAAACACATCTTTATGATCTAAAAGGAAGCCTATTAATTGCTATCTTTCTTCCTTTGTCAATTTAGTCTCGATCTTCACATGTCTCTCAGGGTGATCCTGCTCAAGAGTGACCAATTCTAAGGGTTCATCTACCTCCCCTTGCTTCAAAGTACTTTCATCTCTAGTTTCTAGTTATGTTCATCATTACCTAGGGTGCTGGCGGGAGGACCGTCCCCTCCTCAACATCCACAATACTGACTTCTCCTTGTCCTTTTCTAAGCTCCTGCATATAACACTCTCTGGCTAGGACCTGCTCGCCGAGTACCTCGCCTATTCAAGCTCTCGTTGGGAACTTCATTTTCAGATGATAGGTCGTGGTGATAGCCTTTAAGGTATTCAATGTGGGTCGCCCAATGATTGCATTGTATGCTGACTGAGTTCTCACCACTAAAAACTCAGTCATCGCTGTGGCGACATAAGGGTCCGTGCCTATAGATACTAGCAATGTTATGGACCCTATTGGTTGTACTGCGTGTCTAGTGAACCCTTTTAACGTAGTTGGTGCTAGTTTCAATCGATCTGCATTGATTCCCATTTTGCTGAAAGGGTCCCAGAATAGGATATCCGCCGAACTTCCATTGTCAATTAGTATTCTCCTTGTGGTAAAATTTTCCACCGTCATTGTTACCACCAAGGCATCATCATGAGGATATACAACCCGTCGGCAATCCTAGTCTCCAAAAGATATTGTGGGGGATGTCTACACTCGGGGCTGCTTGATGGGTCTCTCCACATTAAAAACTTCATCATACCTTGCCCACCTAGCATACACCTTCCTTCATGAAGAAGTTGGGCCACCTCCCACATACTCACCGGCGATCGTATGTATTTCTCCCAAGGGTGGGTTTCTGCGAGTATCATCCTCTCTCGGTCTCGGGTCACGAGGTTCATGTGACCTCCTTTCTTTTCTCAGTGATTCCTATCGCCTAAGGCTTTCACTCCTCCTTCTTTTGTACTTGAGCTTCCGATCGTTTGTATGTCCCGGGGGGGGGGTAACGTTTTGGGCGATTAGGCATTCCAACTCGCCACTACCTCTCATGTCTTATACTTTTCGTTTCAAGTTGTGGCAGTCCTCGGTCCTATGTCCCCTCATTTTATGGTAAGTACAATACTTCTTAATCTATCATTCGTTGCTGTCTTTTTGTACTTCCTCTGTCGCTTTGTCCCAATTGTGTGCACTGGAGTAATGCACATAACCACTATTATGTCTTCTTAAATTACCATCTCGCCTTAAATCTTGTTGGTCTTTTTTTCGCCTTTTGACCCCCATCTCGGTCTTTCCTCTATCCTCCTTTCGATTCCTGTTCACTCATTCTTTCTTGTTAGGTGGTTAAGGCGATAAGGGTGTCTTCAGCATTAACAAAATTATTAGCTTTGCCCATGAACTCTCGTAAGGTGGAAGGGGTTTTCCTTGCTAGTTCGGCCATAAAAGGGATCCTTGGCCAAATACCTCACAGCAATGCTGCTAGCATGATTTTCTCGTCTTGGTCATGGGCTGTCATCTTCTCTTTATTATAGCATGTCAAATACGCTTTCAAACTTTCATCCTCTCTTTGTTTGACAGTTAATAAATATGCGGCTGGCCTCTTGCATCTTCTACTTGCCATGAACTGGGTCAAGAACTGCCGGCCCAGCTCTTCGAGACTTTCAATGGAATTTGGTTATAGTGTTTTGAACCATCCTCTCGCCACCCAGTAGCGATAGAGGATAAGAACGGTTACAATTCAAGTTCATTAAAGGATAAACCCTCATCTCCAAGTTTGAATTTGAATAATAGATATGTCTATAATCATTTAAGCAACAAAATGGTTCAAAGGCTCTATATAACAGGAGAACCCAAAATTCTTAGCCTTTCTCTAAACAAGGCAGAATAGCAAGGCCTCATCTCGGGCATCCCTATTGTTCGAAGCTCCCTTAAGATTAATCATCTATTTTTTGCATATGATAGTCTCATCTTCTATAAGGCACTCCTTTCTGAAGGACCAGTTTGTACTCTATCCTTGCAACCTATGAAAAATCCTCTGGCCAGAGGCTTAACCTTGATAAAACATCAATCTTCTTCAGTAAGAACATGAAGCACGATATTCAACATAGCATTATAAGTTCTACAGGTATTAAGGGCCTTGGGCCCTTTTGATAAATACCTGGGTCTAACATCCTACATTGGCAGGCACAAAGTAAGGGCTTTCAACTCAATTCTAGATAGGATCAAGACTCGTTTAGGGAGCTGGAAAACTAACCTACTATCTCAAGTTGGTAAGGAGATGCTGCTTAAATCTGTGGTACAGTCTACCCCCACTTTTAGCATGGGTATATTCAAGATCCCAAAAGGCATTCTCAAGGGTATTGCAAACTTTCTAGTGGGGCCAGAAGGAAAACAAAGGCAAACTATATTGGATGACCTGGAAGGAGCTTGGCAAGTCTAAGAAGGAGGGGGGGTTTAGGCTTCAGGGATTGTGAACATTTTAATCTAGCATTATTAGCTAAACAAGGTTGGAGGGCCTCCAAAGCCCTTACTCCTTGGCAGCTAGAGTTCTACAAGCCAAGTATTATCCCAAAATGGATTTCTACTCTGCTAAGGTAAAACACAATGACTCCTTTGTGTGGAGGAGTATTATTTCTGCCGGGCCCCTCTTACTTGAAGGCTTAATGTGGAAAATAGGAAATGGGGAAAGGGTGAACATCTAGGAAGACCAGTGGATTCCTATCCCTGCCTCTTACAGGATACAACCCACTCCTAAAATCCTTGATGTTAGAGCTAAAGTAGTTCAATTGATAGATCAAGACACACTGCAATGGAAATCAAACTTGATCCAGGAAATTTTCAGTGAATCTAAAGCAAAAACCATATCTAGAACTCCAATCAGCCCTTGTAAAAGCTCAGACATGTTGACTTGGAGATGCACTTCTAATGGTAAGTTTTCAGTGAAGTCTGCCTATCACCTTCAAGGGTCAATCTCAGATAGCAAGTTGGGTCAATCCTCAAGGGTTATCTTAAAATCAGACCTCTGGCATAGCATTTGGAATCTAAAAGGCCCTAACTCTGTCAAGATGTTCATTTGGAGAGCAGCCAAGGAAATCCTTCCAACAAAGCTTAACCTTCATAAGAGAAAAGTGGTGCAATCTCCCATGTGTCCTATCTTTTTTTTTTTTTTGAAAATGTTAGATATCATTCATTAGAGCAAATGCTGAATACATGGAGGA
Source organism: Pterocarya stenoptera (assembly GCA_003123785.1). Classification (NCBI taxonomy): domain Eukaryota; kingdom Viridiplantae; phylum Streptophyta; class Magnoliopsida; order Fagales; family Juglandaceae; genus Pterocarya; species Pterocarya stenoptera. Next base: position 20,642 of record QEOT01124078.1, read on the forward strand.
TAGTCCTCAATAAGTATGCAGTCCTCCGAGCAAGACAAAGCAAATCTTGCCAAGGTATGGGCAATTACATTGATTTCCCTAGGAATATGTTGGATAGACCATTTACGAACTTTGGGTGATAAAACCTTAATGTCCCTGATCACCATTTCAGTTGAGCTCCAACTCTCCTCTACTTGTTGGAAAGCCTTAACAACACCAATGGAGTCCCCTTCTAGGATGAACTGGTGTAAACCCAATTCAGCACACAATGAGGTAGCTCTGAGGGCAGCTACTGCTTCACTTAGGAGTGGATCTGGAGTTAAGGGAATTAAGGAGCATAAAGAGGCTATGATGAAACCAGCCGAATCCCTGATGACCGCACTAATTCCAAGTCTCGAGTTGTACTTATCTATGGCTGCATCCCAATTAGCCTTGAAGACATCGGGAGGAGGGGCAGACCATTGGTTGTTTTGTGGCCTCTGGACCTTAACCTTTTTATTCAAGTTTTTTAGCCATGCATCTATGGAATTCAGCTTTGCCAGGACCAACTTAGACACTTGAAGTGGAGAGTGAAGATGTTGCTCAAACACCCAAGAATTCCTTTTGTGCCAAATAGCTTTAGCAGTAACAGCTATTTCTATCAATTCCAAAGGGGTTAGTTGATCCTTAATCAGCATCAATATTTCTTTGAAAGAACCATCCTGTATTCCCAATTTTTGTATCCTTCTAGAACTCAAGGACCACACGTCTTGAGTTCCTAAACAAGTCTAGAGGGCATAAGCCACTGACTCAGGATACATGGAGCAGATAGGACAAAGAGGAGAGTCCACCACCTTTCTCTGATCCAAATTGAGCTTAGTGGCAAGGGATTCGTTAATTGCTCTCCACAGAAAGGATTTCGTGGTTTGGGATGCCTAGATACCCCAAATCTTTTGCCAAAATTTCGAGAGGTTTGACTGCCCTGAAGTTTGTCCCATTTTATCATCCTTCATGGTGCCCTGTAGGTGATATGCACTCCTCACCGAAAATTTACCATCTCCTGAACATCTCCAGGTAAGTATATCATGGCTCTTACACGGGCTAATGGTCATCTTGCTTATTAGATCAGCCTCAGAAGCTGAGAAGATAGCATACAGGAGAGGGAAGTCCCACTGCATTGTAACTGGGTTAATAAGCTCAGAAACTGAAGCCTCACTATTAAGCATACTAACTAGAGATTGAATTCTATAGGTTGAAGGGCAGGGGAGCCATTTATCATGCCAGATTTTGATATTTTTTCCATCTCCTACTCTCCATAATAGACCCTCAAAGAGAATAGGCCTTGCTGAGAGAAAACTCATCCATACATATGAATCATTGGCTCTTGGTTTAGCTGAGAGGAAATCTGAATTGGGGGAGTATTTAGCCTTTAGTACCTGAGTAGCAAGAGAATAAGGATTTTGGAGGATCCGCCAGCCTTGTTTAGCCAATAAGGCTAAATTAAAGAATTCAAAGTCTCTAAAACCCAAGCCCCCTCCATTCTTGGGTTTTCCAAGGGCCTGCCAGCTCAACCAGTGAATTTTTGATCTATTATCCTTTTGACCCCACCAAAAGGATTGTAAAAGTTGGTTGGGACTCCTTAGAATGGTCTTTGGAAGTTTAAAGATGCCCATGCTATATGTAGGAATTGACTGCAGGACAGATTTCAGCAAAGTTTCTTTTTATGCTAGAGACAAGACATTAATTTTCCAGTTAGCCATCTTAGCCTTGACTCTGTCTAAGATTGAGGTAAAAGCTTTGGTTTTATGTCTTCCCACATAGGATGGTAGTCCCAGATATTTATCAAATGTTCCAGTGGCTTGAACTCCTGCTTACTGTTATATGGTTTGTTGGATCTCTAAATTGGTGTTCTTGTGAAGAATATAGAAGTTTTTTCAAGATTGAGTCTTTGACCCAAGACTCGTTCATAGTTGCTGAGGACTTGCTGTAATCTACTCCACTCATCTGGTTTGGATCTGCAGAAGACCATACTGTCATCTGCAAAAAATAGGTGATTCACATGAAATCGCCCTCGAGCTGCTGGAATCCCAGAAAATAAGCCCTGCACTTCAGCTTGGTTAAGGCAGTGGCTAATAAATTCAGAACACATGATAAATGGTAGGGAGAGAGGGGGTCTCTGTGCCTGATTCCTCTGGAAGGGGTAAAAGACTCTTGAGAGATACCATTAATTAACAACGAGTACTTAACAATGGTTACACATTTCATCACCAAGTCTACCCATTTACTGTCGAAACCCATTTTAAGCATCACTTTATGCAAGAAGCCCCATTCCACACGGTCATAAGCCTTGCTCATGTCAAGTTTCAATGCCATAAAATTATTAGACTTCCCTTTTAGTCTGGTTTGCATAGAGTGCAATATTTCATATGCCACTACCACATTGTCAGAAATTAATCTCCCTGGGACAAAGGCACTCTGAGTTAGGGAAATTATGTTGGGCAGAATGAGTTTAAGCCTGTTTGCAATAACTTTGGAGATGACCTAGTAGAACACATTACAGAGACTGATAGGTCTATAGTCAGTGACTGATTGAGGAGATTTCTTCTTAGGAATCAAAGAGATAAAAGTCTGATAGATCTCACTAATACCCTTCTTGGTGTTTAGAGCTTCAAGGACTGCTGTTGTAACCTCTTTACCAATTGTATCCCAATGTTGGTGATAAAATGCTGCACGGAAACCATCAGGCCCAGGAGATCCGAGAGGGTTCATGGATTGAATGGAAGTTGTTACCTCTTGTTCAGAGAAGGCACATGATAGTGAGAGGTTCATTTCTGCACTAACAGATGGTTGGAATGACTGAAGAGCATTATCCATGTCTCTCGGGTTGGAAGTGGTAAAAAGTTTTTGGTAAAAGCCTTGGAAGGTCTTTAGCAACTGCTTCTATGTTGGATAGTAGAACACCATCTTCACTAACTATCTCTTTAATATAATTCACCTACCTCCTTTGAGTTGCACATTTATGGAAGAATTTGGTGTTTCTATCCCCATCCTTCAGCCACCTTTTTTGGCTCTTTGTCTCCACTTCAACTCTTCTTCTTCAAGAAAACCATCCACTTCTTTCTGAAGGGAATAAATTTGGTTACTAAAATGACCAGTGTTAGAGTCTTGTAAGATTCTTAGCCTTTCTCTTTTTTTGCATGAGAAGCCTTTTCTGATTCCTGAACAAATCCTTACTCCAAATCTTTAATTTATCTCTACATACATCCAATCATTTTTGAGTGGTTGAAAGCTTTGATCCTTGGGACAAACCCTGCTGCCACACAGCTTTAATGAGTTCCATGCAATCTTCTCTATTGCCCCAGGCAACTTCATATCTGAACAACTTCTGTTTTGGAGATTCAAGTTGAGCAGGATTCGAGCATTGGATTAGAAGGGGGTTGTGGTCAGAACATTGGACAGGGAGAACAAGAACCTGATTTAGTTCAAAAAGGCTTAGCCATACATCATTAACCAGAGCCCTATCTAGTTTGGATTTTGTAAAATCAGTACCCTCCCTTTTATTACACCAATTAAACTTAAAACCTATGTATCCCATATCTACAAGTCCATAATCCATTAAGGCCATTCTGAATTCTTCCATTTGCTTATAAGGGCGGGTATTAGACCCAAATTGTTCATGTTGATACAAAATTTCATTAAAGTCCCCCGAGCATAATCAAGAATTTTGGACTTTAGATTGGATTAACCTGAGAAGGTCCCAACTTTCACATCTTTTTGCAGTGGCTGGTTGACCATAAAAGCCTGTTACAGTCCATCTATCCTTCACAGAAGTAGACCTGGTAGAAATAGAGATATGGTGGTTTGAGTAAGAGTCCAATTCAACATCCACCTCCTTTTTCCAAAGGAAAGCTAGCCCACCACTTCTACCAATGTAGTCAACTGAGAAACTGTATTCAAATTTCAGTTTGTCCCGAATGGACTCAATCCTTTCCCTCTTACACTTGGTTTCACTGAGGAATACAACATCCGGGCTCTTTTCCTTCACCAAGAGGTGAAGTTCACGATCTATCTGAGGGTTCCCAAGCCCTCGGCAATTCCAAGCTACGTGTTTCATGATGACTGGCAGGGCTGGATACCAGCCTCTGCCAACTTAGCTTGTTTTGTTCTCCTTCTTGTCATGATAGGTTCATTAGCCTCTTCACCAGGCCTTTTCCTAAGTTTAGGAACATTAGAATCATGCATAAGTAAATCGGAATGGCCATTTAAATCCTTAGATCCTAGCCCTCTTGCCCTTCTCTTCCACTTAGGTCCTTTAATACCACCATGGGATAGAAGTTTGATGGGAGAATTATGAGATGGGGAGCTAACCTGTGGGAGTTCTCTGTTTGGGTTGGTCGTGTCAAGATCCACTGGATCCATTGGACTCTTGGATGGGCCTTGGTTCGAGAAGACCAAGCTAGAAATAATGGGAGACTTTTCAAGATCTGCATACCTTTGAGGGGTCTCTAGGCTGTCCTAGCTTCCTTGAAGAGGAAAGTCAGACTCACCTTTAGACATGTACTTGCTTCCTTTTCCAAGAAAAGGTCTTCTCAGCTGAAATTTATCAGAGCTACTCAAGTTTGCTTTTTCAGAGTCTGCAATAGGTTGACCAAGAGCAGTTTGTCCCATCCCATCCTCACTGTATCTGCTCTCCTTAGCTTTGTTTTGGCGCCAACTATCTGAATGTTTGAAATCACCCCCCTTTCTGCTAAACTGTTGAGAGTTAGCCCTCAGCCAGGGGCCATACTGAGGTGCAACCCCTTCACGTAGATTACCACTCTGACAGGAGAGGCCAGCATGTTTGATAGCACCACAATGGAAGCAAATTAAAGGCAGCCTCTCATATTTAAACGGAACCCAATAACGCTTATCTCCCATGTTAATAAATCTACCACGAGTAAGGGGCTTGAAAATGTCGAGAATCACTCTAACCCTGAGGAAACTACCCCAAGCCATTTCACTCGAATCTACATCCACTGATACCACCTTACCCGCTGCTGCACCCAGCCTTTCCCCCATTGTTCTATTCATACCAGCAAATGGCAAATCATGAAACTGAATCCAAAATGGTTCTTCTTTAAAGACAATGTCCCTTGGTGCTAGACAACCTTCACAGTTAAATAAACATACCAAATACCTGTCAAAGGACCAATGTCTCCCCGCTAGAACACGGCTTTTCTCCGACGAATTTTGAAACTCTACAAGGAATTTGTTACTACCAAGCTCCTTAAAGGATACCTGGCCTTCCACTCTCCATACTTTACTCATCGTTGAACGAAAAGCTCCTCTATTGACCTTCTTGTCTGCTACTACAAGAGCAGCCAAACACTTCTTGCTTTTCTCAATGGATATTAGAACTTCTTCTGTCGAGATAAGAACTTCTTGCTTCTCCTCCTCCGTAAGACATAGTCCCTCATATAAGTTAGAGAGTTCTTCAGCCATGTCTAGACCACCAGTAACCAACCTAACAACCAAAATCCAATCGGCTCTTCAAACGTAGTTTAAGAGAGGACCCCTACGTTCATAAGAACAGTAGAGAGAGAACACCCCACCTTTCTAGAAGAGAGGACCAAACATCTCTATCATGAATCTATTTTAATAGATCCCATGTGTCCTGTCTGCTTATGCCATCCAGAAACTGTTGCTCATGCCCTATGGTCGTGCAAATCTACCCAAGCTGTATTGAGCCTAAGTTCGAGGAGGATTCAGAAGTGTAGCATCTTTGATGTCCCTTCCAAAGAAGTTTTAGACCATCTATTCTCCATCATGTCTGAAAAGGAACTAACTGAGATTGCCATGACAACAAAAAATATTTGGCATAGAAGAAACACTTGGGTGTTCGAGTCAAAATTTAAACCTCCCTAGCAAGTGACTAATCTAATCTCAATGAATCTCCTTGATTTCAGCCTGTGTTGTGCCAACAAAAACAAAAAATCTTCTCTATCCCAAAACTAGTGCAATGGTGTGTGCCTCCTCCTAATCAATTCAAGGCCAATTGGGATGCTGCCATTGACAAGGTTAGGTGTAGAGTGAGATTTGGTGTGGTAATAAGAGATTGGAATGGAAAAGTAACTGCTACCCTAATGTTTTCTCATGATCTCTTTCCTGAACCACTGCTGGGTGAAGCTTTCGTTGCATTGAAAGCTGCAACTTTCTACTCAAATATGAAGCTCCCTAACATTATATTAGAAGGTGATTCTCTAAGTGTGGTCTAGGCCATCAATGAAGTAGAAAGCAACTGCATTTTAGTGGGTCTACTAGCTAGAGATATTAAGATAATTCTAGCTTGCTTTCAAAGCTTGCCATATCCCTAGAAACATCAATGTAGTGGCACACTGTCTAGCAAAGAAGGCCTTGAGTCTCTCTAAGGAGAGCATTCTTGTAGGGGACTATCCCTCTTGTATTCAATACCTTCTCTAATTTGAGTTATATATGAAAAAGTCCATATTTAAAAAAAAAAAAAGTGATATTGGGTTAACACAAGTGACCAATTGCCAACAGCCTGTGGGGCACAACATCCACATCTCCAAAATAGATGTCATGGGTTCAACTTCTCTCCCCTAATATATTAAAAGAAAAACATAAGTTACCAATTCTGATCTAATCAAATTTTTTATTTAATTTTTATTCTTTTTAACTTTTGTTTACATAAAGATGATTTTTCTAATTTATTTTTCATTTTTAAAAATTAAAAAGAAAATTCGGTACACTTTTGATAAGAAAAAAAAGGGATGCGGAGTAGCAATATCCTACTGGTTTTAATCTCCTTTTTCAAAATTTCAATGTACATGATGCCTCCTTGACACCCTTATTATGAAACATTCTACTTTCAAGTCATTGTGTAAAACATAATTAGTAAAATGTTTACATGACATAATTTGATTTGATAGATAAATTTTAAAATTTTGATATTATAAATTAATATCTTACTATTTAAATGATGTAGATAGTGTGCTCTACACACCGACAAATAAAATAGCTCTAATAGAAAATACTAGGATGTATAATAGAAAGTCGAATGAAATATCCTAGCCTCCATGTCTATTGAGTAAAAAAATTTTTATCAAGAGAAATGTTTTAGCCACAAAAAGATCCGACAAAAATAAATCTACAAATTGACGTATCTTGATGTGGCATGTTAGATTGTAAAACTATTTTTATTCTAAAAGTAGATCTAATATATTATATAAACTCATATTAATTTATAAATATACTTTTACGACATCTCTTTATAGCTCATCACTTTGATCAATCAATACATCTAAATTAGAAAAAAACCACAAAAAATGAGCTGACACTACAAAAAATTTGACTTTTAGGGATGAATTTATTTAGGGACGACTAAATGTCTCCCTAAAAGTAATTTTTTGAGACGAGATTTAAATTTCATACCAAAAAGCTGATGACCTTACAAAACCGTTCGACCGGATAAATATCCAGTCGAACAGGATCTTCTGTCACAAATTAGATTGTCTCAAAAAATCCATTCAAACCGAGAATCTTGGCGGGGAAGTAATTTATTTTTCTGGTAAAAGTTCAAAACCATTTGAACGGCAATTTTGTTGTTTGAATGGAAAAGATTTGGTGGCCAATCTGGCGGCAAGGTTTCTAAACTATTCGAACGGAACATATGTAGTTCGAACATATTCGAAGACCACATTTATACATTCTAACATATAATATTAATCTCTGTATGTAACTCAACATATAAAAAAAAAATATATCATATATACGAATTCATAAATTAATTTTATGTAATTAATTTAAAAATATTTTAATGATTTCTTTTATGTTAAATAAGATTTTTGGTTAAATAAATATTATCAGCCATACATCACATAATATAAATCAATAATTAATCTAGAAAAGACAATAAATATTTAATTCATAACTAAATCAAATTATCAAAACACCATATACTGTGCATAACTATAACAAAAAAAAATATATATAAATAAAAGATAGAAACTACTGTGATGCAAGGTCTCTACACACATCCTCAACTGTAGATAATCGTCTCTCTACCTATGTCAGTTGAGTACTGAGCGTGACTTGAGTTGCATTACTAGCATGAATCTTTGTATGTAACTGAGAGATGCTAGCATTAATCTCTGTATGTAACTCAGATATGCTAGTAGTAATCTCTGTACGCAACTTAGATTATGTTTGGAAAAGAAGTTTTACTTAAAATTTTCATCTTCATCTCATCTCATTTTTACACTTTTTCAAATCCCCATACAAAATATAATAAATAATTCAACTTTTTCAAATCCCAATATAACTTTTTCAAATTCTAATTCAATTTTTTCAAATTTTAAAACTAAAAAATAATATTTTAAACTTTAAAACAAAACACAAAATTTTCATCTCATCCTCCAAACATAATCTTAGACATGACAATATGCACTGCATCGATCACCTGATGTGTTTATACCGATCTCAACATGCAGTATGTCGGCCATCTCTTCCCGAGTAGATGCCTCAGCCTGTATAGATGCCTCACCAGCCGATACTCCAAGATCTCCTAGTTGTGTATCTCTCTGGATATTAGCTCGGTCAGGAACAGGTCCACGAAAATGAAATCTCGAGTGTCCCATGCTCCATGACAGGGTGGTGCTATTGATCAGTCCAATCGGCTTCTGTGCACACTCGACAACATCTGACACAACTCCGAAATATAGCAAAAATCGAGTGATCAGGATCCCCGAGCGGCAGTATATCTATCGTAATGTAACGAGCCTTTGATCGGATCCTCTTAAATATATATCCCACGAGATCGATCGAAATGTCATAGGTGACCCATATCATAAATTTCGCTCGGTCCATACCAACCTCGGTCTTGTGCTGCTGAGGGTCAATATTGTTGGCGATTATCAGATTCATGATCTTGAAGAAAGAAAATAAATCTGCTTGCCTAATGCTCTTCCTCCCATCGTACACTGGAGCATGAAGAAAGAAAATAAATCTACTTGCCTAATGCTCTTCCTCCCATTATACACTGGAGCATCTAAACCAACAATCCGATCTCTGACCTCATGATCAGTGAGTGTATCGACCTCATCTGTGTAAACTGGTCCCTCATCTTGAGCCATCTCCACATCACTTGAATGATCAGACTCTCTAAATAGCAGGTTAGGATAGACATTGACCAGCCTAGGAATACTGAGATATGCAACGAGTCTGTTTGCTAAAAATATAACAGGAGCTCTCCGGACATAGATCCTGTATATCCCTCCATTGTCTAAGCTGTCACTACCGATCTCTTTATAGAACTCAGCGACGATGTCAATAGAGGAAATGAGCTCCATTACTTCTTCTCGCTGATCTAGGATTGGTGCCCAACCACGATTGTTGAATACTAATGGGAGGGAATGATCCTCCCATATAAGAGTCACAAAATCAGATAATTTTACCTGTCGATCCAGTAAAACAGTCCGCTCTCGAACTATTTAGATAGAATGTTCGACTGATCTGCCACGTTTACGGCCTCTATAAGACATTATTATGAACCTGAAATTTAAAAAATAAAATAAATATTCAATATTAGTGATTAAATTACTGAAAATGACTGAAAAATTACTGTACTAAAAAGCCATGATTGTCATGTATTTTACAATGTCTTTTGCCTGTTGGTATCAATGGGTTCTTACGAGAGATGTGCGGGGTTGCGTTAATTGAGTTGAGTGTATTTTTTAAAAATTTATGTGCTAGAACGTTGAATGTAGAAGTTTTGGATCATACAGAATGATAAATTGTTATAATGTTGTGTAAGTTGGAGAGTATTTACCCACCGTCATTCTTTGACATCATGGTTCACTTAGCCGTACATTTGCCATGTGAGGCTCGACTTGCAGGATCAGTTTAGTATAGATGGATGTATCCCATTGAATGGTTTCTTGGAAAGTTGAAATGCACAGTGTAACAAAGCCTGCTCAGAAGGATCAATTACAGAATATATATTGATGATGAGTGGCATACATTCTGTTCCAATTACTTCCATGGTGTTGACACAAGGTTTGATCTGCCGGAAAGAAACTTTGATGTTGACCAAG
>QEOT01124078.1:34739-46428 GCA_003123785.1 Pterocarya stenoptera
GGCCTCTATAAGACATTATTATGAACCTGAAATTTAAAAAATAAAATAAATATTCAATATTAGTGATTAAATTACTGAAAATGACTGAAAAATTACTGTACTAAAAAGCCATGATTGTCATGTATTTTACAATGTCTTTTGCCTGTTGGTATCAATGGGTTCTTACGAGAGATGTGCGGGGTTGCGTTAATTGAGTTGAGTGTATTTTTTAAAAATTTATGTGCTAGAACGTTGAATGTAGAAGTTTTGGATCATACAGAATGATAAATTGTTATAATGTTGTGTAAGTTGGAGAGTATTTACCCACCGTCATTCTTTGACATCATGGTTCACTTAGCCGTACATTTGCCATGTGAGGCTCGACTTGCAGGATCAGTTTAGTATAGATGGATGTATCCCATTGAATGGTTTCTTGGAAAGTTGAAATGCACAGTGTAACAAAGCCTGCTCAGAAGGATCAATTACAGAATATATATTGATGATGAGTGGCATACATTCTGTTCCAATTACTTCTATGGTGTTGACACAAGGTTTGATCTGCCGGAAAGAAACTTTGATGTTGACCAAGTAAGACAACGGAATGGATTTTTGTCATTTCCCAACAAGTGTGTCCACTTGGTGCTCAACGTGGTTATGATTTGTGTGGAAGGGAGTTCGAGAAAGCTCAGTGGTACGTACTAAATAATTGTCCTGAGATAGAGAGCCACTGTTCAAATTATTCATTGAATTTACTTATTAAATAATTATACGAATATACTTATTGTTGGTAATGTTTAATTTCAGTGATTATATTAACGTGCTCAAAGAACTGGGAGTAAATTATATAGACCAGAGACATGAACATAAGTTTCCAAAATGGTTCGAACAACAGGTAATGACATTAATACAAATGCGATTTTGCACTAACTTAAAAAATAGATTGGATTGTTAATGTTTGAATGTTTATGCTTTATTTAATATGTAGGTTGTACAATTGCATACTAGTAATACAAATAATATATTAGACGAACTATATGCACTGATGCGTGGCCCCTTAAGACGCGCTACTCGATATTCTGCATGTATTTCTAGAGAAAGTAGGTATCACACAATTGATCGAGAACTTTATAGGAAAACACAAAATAGTGGTGTCCTTGTTGAATGGAGTCATGATGGAGATAAAGCTGATTTCTATGGAGTTATCGTATATATAATTGAAATGAGATATGTGAGGGAGCTTGTGGTTTATATATTTAAGTGTGATTGGTAGGATTTAAGCAATCCTCTGAGAGGAAAATGCCATGATGAATATTTTTTGAGTATTAATACATCAAAAAAATGATATGAAGATCCTTTTTTTTGCCTTCCCAAGCATCTCAAGTATTCTATTTAGACAATCCTGAGTTAGAAAATTAATGGCAACTAGAAAGTTTTCTCCTAGAAATATTTATGATGTTATCCCTGAGACAGAAGGACAAGATGAAGAAGAAAATGATCCATCTACTCAAGAAATATACCAAGAGAGTCAACTTGCCTTTAACTTATTTGTGAATTTGAGCCAGTATAAGATAATCCCATTACATAAGGAAGATATTGAGTCTGAAATAGTTGATGCGACAGTTGAGCAAAGTGTTGAGTCATCTGAAGTATCTACAGATGATGAGAGCAAATCTACATATGAAATTGATACAGATGATTGACCGATTTTGTGTTCACATTATACAGTGTCTCACAATTATGCCATAAAAAAGAAAGGAAGTTCGCATCGCATCTCTGCCTATTCCTAGCTCTCCATCTGAGTCACCATTAAAATCTGACTCTACGGAATAAGGTAAATATCTAATACTCATTTTTTTAATTAAGATAATTGATACGAGGTAAATAACTAAATATTATTTTATACAGATAACAGTACAATTTCGTCACGAACGAGGCACTACTAGAGGCATGACGTTGGAGAAATATCGTAAAGTGGATAAGATTAAGGTTAACATTCATGACGAACATACCTGAGGCGAGGGACAACAAGCAGCTTGGCTTGAATAACATATGGGTACTCTTACATGAACTTATACACCTTTGACTACAAGTTCATGGCATAAAATCCCGCAAGATGTGAAAGAGCTTATAAAGAAGCATTGTTTGGTACGTAATATTTAAATAATAAATTTATATTGATATTATTTAATATTCTAAATGATAATATCTTTGTGTATATACTTTTTCAAGGATGACTTCGAACTAAATTTTGGTTGGAGAGAGGAGCATAAGACTGTCGATGAGTTGATGTGTAATGCATTCCGTAAGTATAAGGTAAGGTGTCGCGAGCATTACAAGAAGTACGAGAACAAGGAAGAAGCATGCCAACATCCTTTCTAGGGTGTTCGACCTGAAGATTGGAAAAAAATTTGCGACATATTTAAGAATCCATCATATTAGTTAAATTAAATGAATTCTTCATGTGTCCTATTTGTAATTTTCACTTACTAATTTTTATAACTTCTATGCAAGAGCGAAGTTCTGTAAACAAAACAAATAGATCGAAGTTGAAGATTAATCATCATGCAGGCTCAAGATCTTTCCATTGCCTTTATCTGAAGTTGGTAATGTACTCTTTTTTATTTATTATTATTCTACATAGTTTGTGTTTAATATTGATTTTATATATTAATAATGTCTCTTGTGAAAAGAGTCAGACACCAATTATGATTTGATAAAATTATATGCTGCATTAGATACTAATAGTAATGGAGAGTGGACTCATCTCGATGCTCATGAGAATTATGTAAGTATTTTAATTAAACATATTTAAATTATTGTGTCAATATTAATTTTATATGTTGTGTATAGGATAAAATAGTTGCCCTCCATGCTGAAATTACATTAGATCAGAATTCATCAATAAGTGATGTTAAAATTGTTATACAAATTCTGGGTCAACGTTCAGTATATTTGAGGAGTTTGGGTCGCTGTGTAAACTTTAAAGCCTTCAGGCTCTTCATCAACGTCAAGTACTACTGTCATTGCATTAGAGAATGTGCATTCTAGGATCAAAGAATTGATTACAAAACAACATGAGTTAAAAGCTCAATTGACGAAAGAAGCAGACATGGAGATGGGCATAAAACAACAAGAAGATCAACAAAGAGAGATGCAGCTCCAAATGCAGATGCTTATGCAACAATTCAGGCCTCCAAGCAATTGATTTTCATGTTTTGCATAAATTTTATGATTTATAAAATTATGTACTGATAACATTATCAGTATTATTACTATTTTATTTATTTAGTTATGACTTATTAGATTAGTTTTGTTTATATTTAACAATTTGTAATGTATTTTTGAAATATAAATATCTAATTGGTTTTAAATTAGTATTCTCTATGAAAATACTAACCGTTCAAACGATCTTCAAACGTTCGAACATATATACATCGGACACAACCGTTCGAGCATCACAAGTTAGAGTTCGAACGGTAAAAATACGTTGCGAGCCATTCGAACACGTTCGAACGAGAAACTCACTCTTTCCATCCCAAACACGTTCAAGCAGCTTATTCAATTATAAAAATTAATATAATTTACTTTCGATCATCAATTTGTTTGTTCGAACGTTTATTCATATATATTTAGTCGAACGGACTGGTATCGATTGACTGGCCATGAAGTACCTGTTTGAACGTTTCTTCATGTCTATTTGGTCAAAAGTTCTTTTGGCTGTTCGAACGACTTCCTGAGACAAATTTCAATCGTTCTAAAAAAAAAATCTGTTTGACCGTGATTGAATGGTCCAGCAAAATTTTGTCCTATAAGATATTTTTTGGGACGAATTTGTATTTTTGTCCTAAAATACCTTTTGGGATAGTGATATTGGGATGACATTGAGACACTTTTTTTCGTATCAAAATATATTTTGGGATGGAACTTTTCGTCCCAAAATACCTTAAGCATTTTTATTAAAAATAGTAAGAAAACCTTATTCTAATTAAGGGTGGGTAAACTTTAGTTGACTTGTTTCTCGTCTTAAATGCTATGCCGATGTGCTTGGGCGTTCGATGGCATAGTAGTCTTGCACGGCTTCATCGTTGTTAGATATAATATTCATAATTTGGTATTATCTTAATAAAACCATTTGATTTTCATACTTTTCATAATAATCTTCCGAATATTTACTTTTATCTCATTTTCATTTATTTTTTCTATCAACAGGAACTTATCTTATGTATTGAATTACAATTGAGAATAAAAAAATGTAACTCACGAAGTATTTTTTTCTTCATTCTCCTCTCCCATCTTCTTCTCCTTTTCAATTTCTATTATATTTTCTATTTTCTATCAATCGTTACCCATCTCACAATCAATTATGATGGTGATTACGGAACGTTAACTTCATTCATTTCAACAAAGATCAAGTGGATTGTTAATGACGTGTCCCACTGCAAGCTGTAACCTTCTATCAGCAAGTAACAAGGATGGTGACCTGGTGTGTTCGATGCACCTCTGATGCCTAAGTCAGTGGTGTATATTAATAAGTCATTTAGATGATAATTCAATGATTAGTTACCTTAACGTATTTCCTACCCACAATATATATAGGAGTAACGAGTTACAGATAAGTACCAATGATGATCATCATGCCTAAGCCTTATCTCTTAAGTTATATCTTTTTAATTAGTGATTACCCCGAAAATGTTGGATTCATCCTAATTATTCTGAACTAACAATCCATTCGCCTTATTAGTAGGCTAGAAAGTGGAATCACATAGGTCTCTAAGGCCCGCTTGCTTTGGTTTTGGGCTGGGCTCCCTCACTGGGTCGATTCCTTGTAAGGGATTACTTAAGCCCCTCCAATTACCTTGCTAATTCCCTTTGTGTGGGCGCGAAGGGAATTATTGACGATGTTACCTTGCTAGTCTCTTCATCTCCTTGAGTCATGGTTATATTTGACGTGTCACCCAATGGGTGGGTTGCTTACTGGCTCATCTTCTGTGCAGGAGTCCAACAGACATTTCGCTAGTTGATTCGCCTCCATGGGTCTCGAAGAACTCAAACGTTAGTCGTCCCTTTGTGACGCTTGTCCCCTGAGCCCTTCATTTCTGTTACATCACCAGATCATGTAATGATGTGGTTACCAGGCCCCCTCGATTTCCTTTACTTGACTGTGTAACCGTCACTCCCCTACTCATCCATAATTACCCCTTTCACCACTTTCTCTCTCTCTCTCTCTCTCTCTCTCTCTTCTACGCATTTTTGCATTCTTGCCTACCTATTTGTGAAACCCTAGCTTTCCTAAACCCCAACTTCCATCGACTCAAAATGACTCACCGAAGTTCTGCACAACCTTGCACTAAAAAATACCCCTTCATCTACCCTATAATCATCCATCTAGAGAGACATTCCTTGCTTTGAGGGCTTCGAATGGTGCTCCGTTCTCACTCCCAAGGACCTTCCTAAGTTACAGCGTTCATACAGGATACCTAAATATGATGTTGATCAGGATATGCAGCTTGATCCTACTTCTCATCCTTCATATAAACTGAGACATGGCATTTTGTTTAAGAAAGATAGAATTTGTGTGCCTGATTCTATATCCTTGAAGCAACAGATCTTGAATTACTTGCATTCTAGTCCTGCTGCTGGTCATTCTGGTTTTCACAAGTGTTTGCACAGAGCGAGATTGGAATTTTATTGGCCTGGTCTCAAGCATGATGTTAAGAAATTTATTCAGGAATGTTACTCCTGTCAAAAGAATAAAATTCAGAATGTCTTTCCAGCTAGATTTTTATAGCCTCTGCCTAATCCTGACCAAATATGGATTGACCTTTCAATGGATTTCATTGAAGGTTTGCCCATTTCGAGAGGGTATTCTGTCATTATGGTTGTAGTGGACAGATTATCAAAGTATGCACATTTTATTCCTTTGAAACATCCATTTACAGCTGCTCAAGTGGCTTCACAATTCTTCAGCAATGTTTTTAAATTGCATGGTTTACCTAAAACCATTGTTTCTGATCGTGGCTCAACATTTACAAGTTCATTTTGGAAGGAACTTTTCAGATTGCAGGGAGTTAATCTTTCTTATTCTTCAGCCTATCACCCACAAAGTGATGGCCAAACAGAAGCTGTCAACAAGTGTCTTGAACACTTTCTGAGATCCTTTTCTGGTGACAAACCCAAGCTTTGGGTGGATTGGCTTTCATTGGTTGAATGGTGGTATAACTCCACATTCCATACTTCTACAAAACTCACTCCATTTGAAGCTGTTTATGGGGTTCCTCCAATAAGACTCCAGTCTTATATTCTTGGTTTGACTTCTAGTCCAGCAGTGGATCAATTATTGCAAACTCGAGAACAGATTCTGATGACACTCAAGTCCAATTTATCCTTGGCTCAAGACAGAATGGAGTTTTATTATGACAAGCGTAGGACTGACAGTGAGTTTTCTGTTGGAGATTGGGTTTCTCTTAAACTCTAACCTTTTAGACAGCAATCTGTTGCAGTCAGGAGGAATCATACTGGAGTGGAGGATTGCACGTGGGAACCATACTGGAAGCTTCAGCAGCAATTTCCTCACCTTGTGAGCAAGGTGCTTTAAAGGGGAAAGGTGTGTTATGGGTTGCAGAAGCGCTGGAGTGGAAGGATTGCAGTCATGGGTTCAGACGTTGGAAATGGGCAAGGTGCGAAGGTTCAGAGCTTTTGTGTTGTGTTCTTGCCTCGGAAGCATTGGGTAGTTGATGACAGTTAACTTGTGCAGAGATAGCTGGAAACGGTGTCGTGTTATGCAAAATTAGTTTCTTCCTTTAATTGAACGGTGTCGTTTGATGTTCTTCTTCTTCCTAATTGTAAACACAGTCGTTTTTACTTACTGCAATTGTAATATGTGTTTGCCAAAATACTACCATTTTGTTCAAACAAACACTATAAATAGAGAGCTTGGAGGGAAAAGCCTCCAACGGATAATTCATTCACTTTACAGATTCTTCTCTTCTTTCTCAACTCTATTCTTCTTTCTCAACCTAATTCTAGAGAGTGACTTCTCGAACAAGTCGATTGGGCTCATTACACCCCCTCTCCATCTTCTGTTCTCTCATGCTGATGTTAACAGTTTCCTGTCTCTTGCACTTCTCTTTCATGCATTTTATCTCTGTCCAAATTTTTTCCTTTCACGGAGAAATCACTATTGGCAAAGAAAGTGCATTTGATCTGTCCAAGAATATTCCAAAACAAATTGTTCTCTACATTGGCATAAAAAATTGCTTTTTGCACTTGGATTTACCCCTATTTAATATACTCAGTAAGCTAATTAGATGCCCTAATTCCACACTCACTTTCAATCTTCTCAAAGTCGGTCAAATTCTCTTTGTGGAATTTAATTAGATATATATATATCTACTCCTACTCTATTATAATAAGTGGCTATTAAGCTATGAATAGTAACTTTTTTTTTTTCCTTAACTTTTTTTATTTTTCCGTTAAGTCTGCTAAGCCCTGTTTTATCAAAAAAATCCTTAAAACCTTTGACCATTTGACATGTAGCTCTATTGTAAAATTTAATGAAGGATCATATTTTACCAAAAGACCTTTAATAGTCTCGCGGCGCACATGAATTGACGTATATTTTTCATGTCCTTTTTGTTCTGACAATGTACTCATACAATATGGATGCAGACCAATGCTCATATTTTGTTGAAGTTTAGGTTTGGATGTTGAGATAAGATGAGAATTTTTGAAAATTTTGTGAATAGTGTTAAGATGAAAGTTTAAAATATTATTTTTTAATATTATTATTGTTTTGAGATTTGAAAAAGTTAAATTAAAATTTGAAAAAGTTGAATTGTTTATTATATTTTATATGGAGATTTGAAAAAGATGTAATGATGAGATGAGATGAGATAGAGATGAGATTTCTCATCTCTCCCCCCAAACATAACCTTAATCTTGATGTTTTGTCTTTCTTTAACCTTGTATTTTCTTTTCCCAGACAAATAAGTTACTGACTTTTTCACTTCTTTTTTTAATTTAAATCATTATGTCAGATGCACCTCGAGGCTAACGCACTCGGGGCCGTTCCCTTAGAAGGCCTAAACTATATAACCTATACTTCGAACTGATTAATCAATAATACAATTAGAGCACCATTGAAACCTTATAAATAGCAAGAATTTCTTATTCCCCAGCAATGTGGGATCTCATACACTACCTACACTTATCCTTATCCTATGGGGTATCATGATATGAGTGTAAGATGTTTGGTCCAAACCTGAAAACCAGACCGGACTGGACCAATATTGTAACGCTAGTTCCTGGAGGTCCGGAGAGTTAGCTCATATTACTTAAAAACATCTCCAATAATCAATAATAACTAAACAGAAACTCCACAAAATACTTCACTTATTTGTTTGATCCAAAAATCGGTATCCCTCCACATAAATATTGAACAAAAACCTCAATAAAATAAAATAACATCTCCACAAAAACTCAAATTATTCATAACTTGACGTACCAAAAACAGCTAAAGATAAAACTACTAAATAATCCTCTAAAAAAAAAAAATACTTGTACCTTTAGCACTTATTTATCTATGATCATTAGACTTTTCTAATACTTCCCACTCATATTCTCCAGCTAAACCATAAAAATTATCTGAAAAATGTTTGGAGATAAGGGGTGAGTTATCAACAATTCTGTAAACAGAGAACATATACTAGTGTGTAAATATAAGCATTTACAGAATTTCAAATGTAGAACAAAATATTTGCTTTCAAAATGCAGAGTCAGAATATGTTATAAAAATATGAGAGCAAAAGTTTAAAACATTCATAATCAAAATCCCTTTGGCATAGCATAAACTGAAATATCACATCTTATTTTATCATATCAAAATAGAGACCAAGTTTGACCCCCGTGGTAGGGTTGTGTAAACCCCGGTGGCCAACCGATTAGAAACAGAATGTGAATATTCCATTTATTATTCTCGGAGTCCCGAGTGTGCACACATGAAAGACCACGCAGAAAACCACTTTGTTTCCAAAGTGGGTGCACCAGAAACAGAAAAGTTGGTACCAACTTGAACAGAGGCCATATTTTTACACCCGTGGTAAGGTCAGAACAGAACAAAAATAGAAAAAGAATGTTATGCCAGAGGTTTTTAAGAAATCACATCATATCATATCAGAGTACAGAACATCTTTAGAATAGAACATAATCAGATCACAAAAACGTAGTTTATGCACAAAATTTCATATTCGCTCTCTTTTGCACAATTCAGAAACAAAATGCCAAAATAGCTCATGTCGACACTGGTCATGTCAGAAAATATTTTATTTTTAAACAGAATCTCATGAGTAATGCAGAACAAATAACTGAGGTAGTTCAAATTTCTTTTCATAACAAAACATACATATTTTTCAAAAATCAATCTTAGCCCATTATATTTTATGCAAAGTCTAGCATAGGAATCCTGCTTACCTGAACTTCTTAACTTTCTAAATTTCTCCACAACAATGTCAAACGAAAATCAATTGTCACCTATAAATTGTCATGTAATTTCCATAAACATCTGAAATTAACACATTTTTCAATACATAAACCTTAAATGCTAAGTCACCTATTTCCTAAAAATCTAAAATTACTCGAAACCTTAAAATATATCATAAATTCTGGAATATATCGATATTCACTCAATTTTTCCAACCAAGACATAAACTCTAAATTCTCAAGACCTTAATAACAACTGCAATTTAAAAACTTCTACAATTTTCTGTCAAACCAACTTTTTGAACTATTTTAAAGCAAGTCGAAGCCCACAAAAAAAATCAATAATTTTCTACAAAATGACTCAATGTAAAAAAAAAACCCACTGAAATATAACTTTAAAAAGAGTTTTGCTAGGTACAAGTGAGTTTGCGCACCAAATCACATACCGATGATTTTTTTTTATTTAAAAAAATAACATAAAAATTTTTTAGAGAAGAAGAAAATCTGCTATATCATGAAAATTATTTCCGTTTTTAATTCATATTTTTTTGTTAAACACATGCCTTATATATCAATATCGGTGCGCGAATTGGTGCATGAACTTGCTTGCAAGAAGATTTTTCCCTTTAAAAATCCCCATGCTTTGGTTTAAAAATCTGGGGGCAAAGTTGTAACTTTAACAAAAAAAAAAAAGTCTTCCTATCATGGAGCTCTACGTACAAAAAGAATTTGTAACTTTTGTTTGTCAGGGTCGTGCGAGGGATGCTTACCGAGAGGACAACCGCGAAGTGGAGGAGATGAGGGCGGCGCTGGGTGGCTGATCACTAAGAGAGAGAGGGAGGGTTGATGAGAGAGAGAATTAATGCAGAAAGAAATAGAGAGAGACTACGGCGATAGGGAGGACTTACGCACCACGCACGACGGGGAGCTACGGACTGGGGTCACCCAGGGCAGCGTCCGAAGTTGGAGGCTTGTCCTCTGGCGTCTTCTGCTTTCAGTGGCGTCGTTTGCGGCTGTGGCAACCGGCTTGGGCAGTGGCTTAAGGGCAGTGGGTATTTGAGACAACATGCTCTGTTTTGGGGTGCTAAAAACAGAGGCTCAACGGGCTGACTTTGTGAAGAGGATGGTGGCGCACAGTGGGTCTTGGGCTTTGGTGTTGCTCGTTTACGGTGGAGAAAGGTGTAAGAGTTTTATTTAAACTCTGTGTCCCACACACCCATCTTGATAGAGTTTGAAATAGCTCAAAACTTATCAGTTACAAGATGAGTTATAATGGGATAAGGAAACTCCTAAGAGATAAGATTAACTCTATATCTCTAATCCTAATCAAACACAAACTCTTAGATTTCTTGATGGCCAGAAATCTATAAATAGCACTGAGGGGTTAAAGGGTTCTCACCTACTACATTAGAGTGCCTCTAGCCATCGGGAGACACTTGTGAGGCTAAGTTGCTAGGGTGATCCTTCTCTCATAGTCAGATTAATTTCTTCATCAAACAAGATGGAGAAAGGTACATGTTCAATTATTATTGTTTTATTATTGTGGATCATAGAAAATCAAAGATCCAATTATTAATGTTCATGTTAAAATATATAACATGTGGTATCAGAGCTTTAGGTTGTAGATTTTTTTTATGATCTCGATAAAATGTAAACATATGCTTTCGTGAACTGTGATTTTATTATATTGCGAAAGACTGAAAATATTATTTTGACTTGACAAAATATTTTATGACGTTGATGGAAAGAAATCAAACTCTGCTTTTACGAAAGGATATGCAATGAGAGACTGAGAATCATTAATGTATTTCGGTTTTGGTGTACCTATTTCTCCTATTAGCATAATTTACACCTGACTTTATTGGGTGTATTTCATATATTGTATACGTTGCTGTGTGTTGAGGAATTGCACAAAACCGATTGTTGTGTAAATTAAGAAACCATGAGTCGAAGTGTATATATGTTGGTGGAGCCACTGAGTATTGGCCGGTGAGTGGTGGCCGCTGGGTCAACGCACGGCTGTGAAAAGGAAGGGGTTTTAAGGGGCGGCGCAGAGGGGTTGTGAAGCCCCGAATGGGCATCGCCCCTGCCCGTTTAAGGTTCCTGTCGGCTTAAAGGGAGGTTGGCACCGCGAGGTGACTGAGAACCTCCTCGCCGACGTCCCTGTAACGGCGGCAGTGGGCTGTCAAGTCCACTGGCCGCGACAGATTTGTAAGAAAAAAAAAAAAAAAAA
>QEOT01124078.1:46675-139312 GCA_003123785.1 Pterocarya stenoptera
AAAAAAAAAAAAAAAAAAAAGAGGTGGAATCGAATTGGGCCTGGCCCTGTACAGTAGGCCCATCCCATGGGTCTGGGTTGACAGGCTCACCACCGAACCGGGTTTAGGCCCGGGTTACTGGACCGGACCGGTCCAAACCCAGACCGGTTAGTTTTTTTTTTTTTTTAAATAAATAAATTAATTAATTATTTAAAAAAAAAAATTTTTTTTTTTGAAATTTGTTAAATGCGTGTATTAAATTAATTTTCTTTACATGTTATTATTGGTATATGCATGTATTAAATTAAATTTTATGCATGTTATTATTGTTAATTACGTGTATTAAATTTTTATGTACATGCTATTATTGTTAAATATATGTATGAATTGATTATTTTATTATTATGACATGCATATTTGTTTATCCAATATAGGGTAAATGATTTGCATTAAAATTTAAGAAAAGATTGGTTGCCCAAAGGTACAAGATTTTCTTAATTTTTGATGACAAATCATTAAACCTATAATAAGGTGGATATGATGGAGGGAACACTTTGTGTGTCAAGATCTACTCCCAAAGGAGGGTCTTGATGACACTTCTAGTTCATCCATCAAAAGTAAAGTGGGAGGGAACACTTTGTATATCAGAGTTTACTCCCAAAGGAGAATTCTGATGATACAACTAGTTCATCCACAGAATTTAATACTGATGAGAACACTTTGTGTATTAAAATCTACTCCCAAAGGAGGGTTTTGATGACACTATTAGTTCATCTATAATTGTTTAAATTCTGATTATTGTTTATAAGTGTCTAACTCAAAGCATTATGTGACAAATTTCTTGCAGTAAGCGTACCTACATCACTACACTCACAGACTTCATCTGTTCCTGTTTTGAATGGCTCTAATTTTTCTGAATGGGTTGAGAGAGTCAGGTTCACCTTAGGAGTACTTGACCTGGACTCGTCACTTACGAGTCCAAAACCACCACCCATCACTGAGACTAGTAACAAAGATCAGAGAGAGTCATCTAAACAGTGGGAGAGATCCAATAGGCTGAGCTTAATGTTCATGAAAATGACCATAGCTGAAAATATAAAAAATTCACTCCCTAGTACTGAGGAAGCCCAAACTTTTTTGAAAAATGCTGAGGAGAGGTTTCGGTCTGCAGATAAATCTTTAGCAGGAACACTTATGGCTAGACTTACCACCATGAAATATGATGGTGCTAAAGGAATGCAATAGCATATCCTTGAAATGACAAATATTGCCGCCAGATTGCAAACCCTGGGAATGAAAGTAGAGGAGTCCTTCATTGTTCAGTTTATCTTGAACTCATTGCCACCTCAGTATGGTCCATTCCAGATGCATTATAATACTATTAAAGATAAATGGAATGTGAATGAGTTGGCAAGTATGGTAGTTCAGGTGAGATAATGGGTAGCGTTACTTTATAAGTGAGTTGTATGAAAATCCCAGAGAGAAAGAAGGAGATATGTGCTTGACCTGGGGTTAGAACGAAAATCTCGTGGATTTGGGCTTTTTGGTCAATTTTAAAACTTGGGCCGGGACTGAAAGTGAATAAATATTTCAAGAATTTAATTACAATAGTAAGTCCATCAGAAAATTTGGTAACTGTTAAAAAAACAATTTGGACCCATAAAATAGTCTTCGAAAAAAATTCAATTGGACTTTTCACATACTTGACCCAAAATATATATATATGTATATATATATATAAAGACTTGGCGTTAGGCCCGAGTGTTACAAATATGGTCAATGGTCGATTTCGATCCTAATAGATGGGAGATTTCAGGAATCGGTCCAGGTTGGAATTTTTTCACCCTGGACCGAATTATAAATATATATTTAATAAATTATATATATTATTTTATATCGTAGTTATATAAGTGAATTACGTAATTTTCATCTAACTTATCACCATTAACAATATAAAATGTTAAATATATTTATAACAAATATATTAAGTAGAATGAGAAATAAATATTTAAAATGAAACTAACATATAGAAGTCAAGAATATTTATTACATTAACATGATAACAAATAATCACATAGATCATATCAACATTTTATAAAATGATTTATATTGCGATATCAATATGTGTAGAAGAGAAACTTATAGTGGTTGGGAAATGTTATGCAAGTCTCTTATCAAAGACCAAAAGAGCATAATGGTTGGCTAGCATCTTGTATTGATAACGTATTGTAAAATTAAAGAGAAGTATTAACAGAATTGAAAAATTGGAATATAAGACGAGCTATTCAGAAACTTAATATCATTCGTTTTGAATTTCTTTCAGTGTTACATAAATATTGTTAGAATATTATTTTTTAGTATTATTATTATTTTAAAATTTGAAAAAGTTAAATTGTTTATTATATTTTGTATTGGAATTTGAAAAAGTTATAATGATGAGTTGAGATGAATTGAGTTGGATTGAGGATCCAAACATTAGAGTTAATATATGAATGGGCTAGAATTCTAAGATGTGGAATCTAAATGGTCATCCACTAAGTTTATTTATACATTTATAACAGAAGGTACACTTTTATGACCCTAACTAGATAAGATTTTGACTCTTCTCTAGCTGCTCTATTATGAGATAAAAATCTAGGGTGCATAATCTCGTACAAGTTCTTTGAAAACAAGTAAAACCTTATAAAAAGGTGGGTTTTTTTCAAATGGTCCCACTTTGTTTTAAAAAGCTTAAACACCCGGAGTTTGAAAAAATCATTTTTCATTTCCATATTTGATTATTTGGTTGAGCAGACTCCAATGGTTAGCCATGGCAGTATGTTCACTAGCCTTAAAAATAAACAAATATTTGAAACGAAGAAGCCGGTTTAAAAATTATGGTTTACTTGCCCTTTGTCTTCCTCATTATGAACCAATACACGATGGAAGCCACAATAAGCAGCATTACTACAACGAAAATCACAAGAATCACCAGCATCCCCTTATTCTGAAAGAAAACTCAATCTTTATAATTAAGTGCATCATGAATTACCTGTATCTTCTCTGAATTCGAACTCTAGTTAACTCTTAACTTTATCCCATTTAAAATATATTCTAAAGCATTGAAGAAGGGAGAGTGTTAACATATAAAATAAAACATTACTTAAGATTTACATTTATAGATCATTAAAGTACGACATCTTAAAATCTGTGGATGAAAAAAAAAAAGAACATTTCCCATACTTCGAAAGGATTTAAATTACTAGAGCTAAATTGATGAGTGGTAGCAGCCATTCATCGAGCTTCAAGCTCAGAAATGGTAATCTCGTTTAGAGAAGCAGGTGCTCCAGAAGAACTTGAGGGATCCTGACCAGAATCTTTAATTCTTCTATTGATAAATGCAGGCTTGTTGGGAGAAGGAACATTTGCTTCATTCACCAGCATGAACACAACTTCTAGCATGGTTGGCCGATCCGCAGCTCGTTCTTGCACGCATAAAAGCCCAATTTGAATACATCTCAAAACTTCATTAGTAGGATATGATGCCTCATCACCCAATGAAGAATCGACTATATCCAGGGCTTTACCTTCTGTCCATAGGTCCCATGCCTGGAGCAGTAGAAGAGTGATATCCTAGAGTCAGTTTCTATATATGAAAGGTTGAGTTTCACTGAAATATATATAAATATATATATATATATATNGAGAGAGAGAGAGAGAGAGAGTTACTATGTGCCAACAGGTCTATTTGTATTTGCTTCAATTTGGTCATCCCCAAACATTCTAGCAAGACCAAAATCTGAAATTTTTGGGGTCATTGCTGCATCTAGTAGTATATTGCTTGCTTTTAGATCCCTATGGATGATCTTCAATCTTGAATCTTGGTGAAGATATAATACTCCTCTAGCAATCCCAACAATAATTTCGAATCGCTTCCTCCAGTCCAAAAGTTGTCTTTTTATTTCGTCTGAACCAAACATTGAAAACTTCCATTAATAATGCCTAGTGAAAAGAGTTCTACAAAAGAGTATATTCCAATTCAAATGCAACAAAACCATTAGAATCTTTTGAAGTCAGATGTAGTCCCCTGGTTTTGGACACGATTAAGAATGGGCTTTTTAACATATGTTCGTGTTTATCTCCAAAATATTCTTTCACATATGTTCTCTTCAAAGCAGTAATCAAATGGTACTTAAAAGCGATTGCTTATTGAAGAGAAGCCATACCAAAGATGAAAAGGTCTAGGCTTTTGTTTGGCAAGTATTCATAGATCAACATCCTCTCTTCTTTATGAATACTACAACCAAAAAGCCTAACAAGATTCCTATGCTGCAGTTTTGCTATTAGCATAACTTCGTTCTTAAATTCTTCTGTGCCCTGTCTTGAACTTTTTGAGAGTGTTTTTACGGCTATTTCCTGTCCATTGGTTAGTTGACCCTGCATTTACAAACAGGACTTGAATAGTTTATGATATCATTATGAGAGTTTCTGTTAATACTTATCAAAGTGTGATACTAGAAATGTGTACCTTGTAGACTGGGCCAAAACCACCCTGTCCAAGCCTATTAGCAGGGGAGAAGTTGTCTGTGGCAGCAACAACGGTGCTTGGTTCAAAAAATGGTAAATCTGATTTTCCTCTTCTTTCATCAAGTTTTGGAGAATCTCGAAAGGGTATCGAACTGGCATCGCTGAACAACATGGGTTGGTTGGCGCTCCCTGTCCAATCTGGCATGGTTACAAAAGATGGCTACTACAATGTTGAGTAATTTAAAGGAACAAAACAAAGGAACATTCTATCGTTCTAATTAGTTTATAATTAAATTGATCATGTCCATGCATAATAATTGAAAAAGAAATACGATAATAATCATGCATGGTTACAAAAGAAGTACCTTTTCTCTTTCTCTTTCTCTTTATTACAAAAAGCACAAAGACGAAAATGAGAAATGATGTAACAAGCATGGCCACCACCGTGATTGCCAGCCTTTTCTTACTAGCAAAGAACCCTGCTGCTGGTTTCCCTGAAAAAGAAAGGGAATTTTAATTATGTAAAAGAAGTTCTTTCTGTTCTTGTCTAGTTTGAAGGCCTTTATAATAAGCCGAAGAAAGAAAAACACATGAAGTGGCCTTAATTTCTCGCTTGACCTCCCGAATTGAGATGAAAATTTGATCAATACCTAACTCAACCGCATCCACACGTACATACAAACTTTGGCCACCACCATCTCTATACACTCTTGTATCAATCAGATCACCATTCCAGATCATGCAGTCCCCCGATTCCTCTCGCGCATCCACACTTGCATACGCCGTGCAAGAACAATTCTGTAGGCACAATTGCTTACACGCTTCCATAGTCAAACCAGTCTTAACTCGTGCTGCTGAAGTATCCGGAACCTTCACATCGGGAACCTTGACAAACCCTTCGCCGCTCCCGCACATGGATGCCGCCCCACGCTTCCTCACGCACCCGCCAGATGCATTTGTCTGCAACCCCGGCAAACAGCTGCACTCGAACCCACTGCTAACCTCATTGCATTTCCCGAAAGCACCACACTTTCCGTAAATGTCACACTGATCAAGAGGTGCCCCACCAAGCATAAGCCATTTACTGTCTCCCTCCGTGTACAAAGACAGCTGGACTAAACCAGACTCGTTTACCACTAATGTTGACAGCAGTACTGCTGGGTGAAGGACACCCCAAATAGTTGTAATCTCGTTCTCGTTGTCCACAAAACTGATATTGAAGAGCCTACTATGCTGCAATGTCGGGAGTCCACTCCATCCTTCGCCATTAATCCAATGACCAGAACGCCACCATGGAACCTTACCCTTGTACAAGAAAAACTGAGGGGAGCCATTGCTGTCTATCTTATACGACCAGTTTCCAGTTCCAGGGTCGTCTTTGGACTTCCAAGATGTTAGGACCCGGTTCAGGCCAGTTCTTCGGTCCAGCCCAAGTTTCATGTTTGGAAGCGAGGTATCCGTTGGATAGTCAAAGCTTTGCCATAGTGCCATCTTTCTTTCTTCATCATGTGTCAAGATTAGATTTCCTGAATCCAAGAGCTGAGCGACGGTACTAATATTGTTCTTTGATTTTGAAACAATATCTGTGGACCAGATGTGTTGGCTCTGATCTTTGACACTGAGTACTAGGTTTCCATGAACATCGATTGAGAGAACTCCAGACCTGCTGTTAATAGGATTGTCTCTGTTTGCTACCCACACCTTGGCCTGTCCCGGAGCACTGTAATACCAAATTCCGACGTAACGGTGGGTGGACTTGCCGGGACTAAAGAAACCAAGCGCAAAGGTCTTTCCTTGGGATACCAAAACATCACCATCTGTAACAGGTTGACTGACAGTTATGGTGTCCAGTGAAGTGCCACACCGGAGAAGAAGGAGTTGAAGCAACGTGTGCAGAAAGAGAAACAGAAACCTTTTTACAAAATACATGATCATGGACAGTACTAAGGTTGCAGATTATCTTGCTATGCTAGGGGCGGAGGGGTGCACGTCAGATTAAAGGGTCTTTGAGACTGGAAAAACTGGATTTGCCTCGGTTTCGTCTTTAACAATTTTGCTTGTACAGTTCTTGTTATTTGGTTTTGGTTTATTGGTTTGTTTTTGTTTGATATTTGAGAAGTTTTTTTATTGATTATTTGTAAATTTCAAATGTCCGGATTGTTATCACGATTTTTTATAAATGAAGATTTTTAATAAAATTAAGAGGAATCACTCATAGTAAGTTTCGTCTCTTTATTAAAAAAAAAAAAAAAAATCATGGTATTATGTTACATTCCTCATCAATTTATGTTCTCAGAAGTAGACCCCGCCATTGACGCAGTCAGATATTAGTCCCGGCATGCGTGGGTTGACTGCAGGTATATGAATATGATCACCCGTAATTTCGGTCTGAATAATGGTTAATAAATGTAGGGTTAATAAATGTAGGGTAGTGATAGGTTACTACTCTATTATTATTTATCTATTATTCATAATTTATTTGAAATTTTTTATTTTTTTATTATTTTCTTTTAAATATTTTTTTAACATCTTTAATGATTAAAAAAAAATTAAAAAAATATATAATTTTACTAAGAAAAAGTCTACTCGCCCCGCTCTCATATCCCGTTACCTTATCCCGCTTGACGTGGCAATGACTTTATACATTTTAAAACCTCGTGCTTCTCCTGAACCATACGTTATACCCATCTACCCCGTGAAGCCCCAGTTCATCTCCAATAGAATATCCCCATCGATCCCGTGAAGCCCCAGGTTCATCCCCATCGACGGAATATCTCCGGACCAAGACTAATGGCATCTTAAAAATCTCCCGATTATAGTCATCATTGTGCACTCCAGAAAACCGTAACTTTAGATTCCCAGCAGGATTCCTTTGATATTGAGGCACAATGCACCTGGGTAATTTCAACAACTTCTTCTAGTCTTTCCAGTTCCAAAAAACATCAATAAACACGATGCCACTTGACAGCTTAACACTGTCACAATGAATGAAAATAATACAGGTTTCATACTAATTTCGGCTTTTATTTAATCCCGAGCACGAGAATGGTAAAAAAGAAAGTTGCACAGCAGACATCATAATAATAAATCAGTAGCCCATATGCATATATTAAGATCACTTTCTGTTTCTTTCACTTTCTGCTCCGCAACAGAGGCAAACATCACGTTTTAAGAACTCATTCATCCATGAGCATAAGATTCTGGCTTTTATCTCCTAGATTGAATTTCTAAAAACTCGAATGTTATTTTTTGATGCACCTATAGTACTCATTCCTGGTGCTTTTACGCCTATACCTTTTTATTGTGATCACTCTTTAACGCCTTGACATGCTTGGGTGATTGGAACTGGTGGAGGAATTCGGCCTCCCTAGTCTAGTGCGGGGAAGGGGAAGGAAACTGAGATTACTCTACGGAGAGATGGCCGAGATGGTAGGGCTCGAACTGGTGGGACTGGGGACGGCAAAATGGAGGGTCTAGGAGTCCGAAATGGTGGTTCTGGGAGGAAAAAAAAAAAAACCTTACCGTCGGAGATGAGGTCGGAGATGAAGTTGGAGATTTAGTCTTCGGTCCGGAGATATTCTGTCGGAGATGAACCTGGGGCTTCATGGGGTCGACGATGGGCGATGGTCTCACGGGATAGAGAGATAACGTTGGGGCTTTGAGAAATAGTTACTGTTGGGGCTTTGGATGTTTTAAAATGGATAAAGTCATTGCCACGTCAAGCGGGATAAGGTAACGGGGTATGAGAGCGGGACGAGTAGCAATGTGGTTTTATTAATAGTCACTTCCTTAACTATTAAGTAAAATAAAAAATTAAAAAAAAATCAAATATAAAATGAGTAATAAATAAATATTAAGAAAATAATAACCCTGTTATTATTCATAAATGTATCAACCTACTCCTTGACCTAGTATTTACGTGCATCTGTATCTTTTATAGATAAAGATATCTACCATGGGTGGGTTGTCTAATCACCAAGGAAAATGCTCAATTTAGTATGAATTTTGATAAAAACAAAAAAGTCTTAAAAACCTACAATATTGGTTTGTCTTGCTTTTTAATTTTAATGTTTAGCATTAATGACGTTATAATATTAATATAGAGCATAGTGATCAAGTACTTGAACAACACTAGATTTTTTTTTTCACAATTAGGAACCAAGCTTCAACTCATCATTGGAAGGAACTACGTACACTATATATATATCCATGATTTTATTTTTCACAAACTAGCTAGACTACTAAAGATACATGTACGTGTGTGTGTGAGTCACCGTATCGACCAATTAGAATTTAAAGTCGGTGGTTGGGTGAAGGTTGGCTGGTATTAATTCATGTTGCCCCCATGCATTGCACCCAGCCACTTGACCCACTCCACTTGATTCTAATCACATTTATACCTGTGGCCAAGTCATAGGACCTGCATGCTATTTTTCGCGTTAAAGCACTTTTTATTTTTATAATTGTTGTAGAGAGATAGATACAATATTGAAACTCTGCAGTATTTAATATTAATGTCTATAGATAATCACTATAAGGAGAGTCACTTTTTCCGACCATTAATTTCGATGGGAAAAGCCCTATCAATCGCCGCCTATAACCCATCCAACGCTCACCAAATTTTGTCCCACACGACTTGATCAACTGCGTGTAGTCATGGGAAGCAGGCCCCCAGAATCTGGCTACCCTTACTACAACAAAAACGACCTTTTACGATCAATTTGTAGTAACCAAAAGACTATTCGTAACTAATTTTAGTTACGAATAGTCTTTTGGTTGCTATAAATTGATCGCAAAAGATCATTTTTATTGTAGTGCCTTACAATCTGCCCAGTCCTTAAGAATAATGGGCAAAACATCCGTCCATTACCTTGGACAGAGGAGCAGGTTTCAAGTTAAAAGTAAGGAAAGCTGGGGGAGGGCAGGTAAAGCCCACCGCATTCTACCCACCTGTCCACATTACACAGACAAAATCCTAAAGTTTTAAACCTAATACCCAGCTGTCGTCTCTCTCTCTCCGCCTCCTCCCCCTTCTTCTTCTTCATTTCTTCTCCTTTTTTTCTATTATCTTCCTCCCATTCTTTTCTCTGCACCCTATTCTTCTTTCTCATTCCTTTTTTTTTTGTTTACTTTCTTCTTCTTCTTCTTCTTCCGCCCATCTATCAAACCCTAAATTTGCCCATCTGCCTCTCATTCTTCTTCTTCTTCTTCATGTCTTCTCTATCTCCTTTTCCTTCTAGGTTTGGTTCAGTTTTCGTTGGTTGTTTTGTTGGTTACTTGATTATGTTTTCGTTCGAGTTTGAGAGTGAAGGAGCAACCGAGACACGGATCTGGTGGTTTCTGCACATGGAGAGCCACAGTCATGGCACTCCATGCGTGGATCCGGTGTTTCCCACCTGATCTAGACTAATGGTGGTGTGTATGGGCGGGGATACAGTCGATGGTCTATGCCACCTGTCCGCCCATCGAATGAACTAGGGTAGGGAGCATACGAGGGTGGGGACAGGGTGCAAAGGAAAAAATCGACTCCTCACCCAAGCGAAGGTAGGGTGCGGGAGGGGTGGCTGCTTGCTCATGTGGGGTGGGTAGCACCCCTAACTGCATGGACTGCATCCACAAATAATTTCGACTGGGAAATTCATCTTACTCAAAATTCAAAATATAAAAAATTACTTCTTAAAATCATATTTAAGAAAAAACAACTAAAAAAATTTAAACAAGCTGGTATCCTATGGTAGTAGGATCCTGCCACTTGTGGTGGACCAATTTGAGCTGCCCATGGGGGCTCGACTGACTACCATGAGGTGGCTATAGTGGCTACTGTCACTTGCCTCAAGTGTTTTTCTTCTTTTATAAAGCATTCTTCTTTTATTAATTATATTGAAAATAAAATATTTTTTCACTATTCATCAAACATTTCAAGACCTTATCTTAAAAAGTTTTGCAACTATTGACAAACATATTTCTACAATTCATGATCTCTATGATATATTCACAAAGAATTTTAAAATCCAAAATATCATTCCAAATATTAGAATATTTTCAAAGAGGTTGGGCATCGTTGTTTAACCAGTTTACCATGAGAAAAGTCTTATTCAACAAAGAGCTTTGGTGCATTTATTTGAAAGCACAAGATTAATCCAATTTTCAAAGCTTACAACACTGCAAATTTGTTGGTACCCAAACCAAAAGAACAAGGAAACCAACAATTAAAGAGCAAGTAGAAGATCTTAAGATAACTCCACAAGAAGGATTTCATCCAGAAGCACCATAAATGTTAAGCTATAGAGTGCCAATGGGAATTCGTAGCCATTTCACCAGGACAAGTCTTTAACATGAATAGTAATGTTAGGAATATGAGAAGGTCAAGAGGAAACACATAAGCATTTGAAATTAAAGTTTACACTTCAGAAGAAGACTGAGATCAACAATGGCATGGGCATTCTTGAATCTAGCTATGTTTCTTTGTTACCTGATTTCCGAAAGAATGAGAGATGATAGTAAGTGAGAAAGCTTTGAAATTGGTCCAAACCCCTAAAGGACGACCTTCATTGTGTAAGTCTATTTTTCCAACAACTAAAGGTTGTATGCATATAGCCAAATAATGAGGCAAAACAATGCCATACCCTAGTAGCTAAAGCACATTCCAAGAACACATGATTTGCATATTTAGCACAACCATTAGAGCAACCATCACACTTTAAAGCCAATTGCATCCCGCATTATTGGACTTTATAATCCAATTAAAGGGACTCCATCATGCCACAATTTTCAAATGGAAATGGAAATTTTGAGAGGGAGAGCCAGCTTCCACATTAAAAACATAAAGGAAGAAGGGATATGGTCCTTGAGAAGGTTCTAAGCACATTTAGACAAGAATCTACTATATTGGTTTTGTTTCCAACCAAATGCATCATGGCCAAGTTTAAGGATCATAGGGAACCAGTGAACTTCTTGGATAAGAGAACGATCTCTAAAGATAGTGAGAACAATAGTGTTTCATTTGGTGCATGAGCAATAGTCCTTGAGCAATAAGTGAGGGTTATAATCAATGATACCCTTTGGGATAAGAAGCAGTTTCTAGCCCAATTATCATACTAAAATTTACAGTGCCTTCATAAATTTGCCATTGGCTTTCTTGGTGAAATGATTGGCAAGAAGTTGCAAATGCCTTATCCAAGAATTAGAGCGATAAGCTTTAGCTAAAATAACACTCAAGGTACAAGCATTGATCACGCATTTTTGGTGCAAGAAATTGGCCCAAGGAGAGCATGAGACCAAACATCCCCACGCAAACTTACATTGAATGGCTTTAATAACATCATGAAAATTCCTAAAACCCAAACCACTTTTTGAGGTGAGCCGACATTTGATTTGGAGAAATCTATTTTTTCTTAGAATGAACATATTACTCGCCCCAAAAAAGTAGCTAAAGTGTAATGAATGAATCAATCACTTTTTACAAAGATCTAAGAATAGAGAGAAAATGAATGGAAATAGAAGATAACATAGATTTTGTAACGCCCCAATCCCGGAGGTCCAGGGGGTTAACTCCTGTCACCTGATAATCAATTTCAACAAAGCTAATATATTTTCCAAATCCAAATATATACTTCCAATGGCTCCAAGTCAACCATAAATACCTCTAATTTAATTAACCACACATATTCATATATCAGATCCTCAATACAATAAACCAGATAAAATAGATCAACTGCCCCTAATATTTAAACTAACAAAATAAAATGAAACAGAATTTACATAAGTTTCCATAAACCATCTAAAAATATTGAAGTCCATCTACTAAATAAAATAAATCCCCCAACAACAATAGTACCCCGAGGTACTTAACTACTATCCTCTGCTGAACCATCAAAGTCATCTGAAATATTATGAAGATAAATGGATGAGTTATCAGAAACTCAGTAAGCAGAGAACATATTTTAGTCTGTAAACATGAGTATTTACAGAGTTCAGAATGCCGAGCAAAATATTTACTGCAGACTCAAAAATTGTAACAAAATGTTAGAGCAAATCTTATAGAAAACATTCTTATTCAAAAAATTCTTTGGCATATCATAAACTGAGACGTCATTTTCATATCATATCAGAGTATCACATCAAGACAGATACCACTTTTAACCCCCATGGTTATAAACCACCATTATACCTATGGAGGGGCTGTATGCCAGTATTATACACCTGGTAGGGTCTTATACTACCATTATACCTGTGTATACTATTATAGTAGTTGGCTCGAGGTACTAGTGCCGTTGGTGGATTTATTTGTTTAGTAGATTGATTTCAGTATGTTTAGATAGTTATGGAGACTTATGTAACTTCTATTTCATTCTATTATCTTAATTGAGACATGTAGAGAAGTTGATATATTTTATTTGGATTACTGTATTGAGGATCTGATATATGAGTATGTGTGGTTAATTAAATTAGAAGCATTTATGTTTGATTTGGAGCCTTTTGAAGTATATATATTTGGATTTTGGAACTATATTAGCATTGTTGGAGTTGATTATTAGGTGACAGGAGTTAACTCCGTGGACCTCCGGGGTCGATGCATTACAGTTGGTATCAAAGTCAGGTTTGAGATTCTACAGACTATAAAAATTTGAGATTTAGATCTCTGTGAGTTCATAGGAAGTAAAATTTCAGATGGGAAGTGTAGGGACTTGAGGACTATAAGGATGATCATTTGGATTTTTTAAGTTTGAGATTCTATGAACTTTATGATTGATTTTGATGGGATCTGAGGTTTTAGATGTGGCTGATGTTAGGAGTTGAATTCATAACTTTGAGGTTTTAGATTCTAAGGATGGATGTGAGTATTAAGCGATGTCTGGTTTAAATAGTTGTCTGATATATATATGTATATATTTGTGTTTACACAAATATTTTATTTCTTTATTTTATTTATTTAATTTTTTGTCTTTATTTATTTTAGAACGTTTCACCAAGTTTAAGCTTTCAGGATGGCGTCTCGTCATAGAGTCCAAAGCCTTGAAGACTTGAATGAAAACAACAATGATGGGGGCTGCACGTTTGAGCAATTTAATCGGACGCATCCTCCCACCTTTGATGGAAGAGGCAATCCAAATGCAGCAGAGGATTGGATTCAAGACATCGAAGAAATATTCTGTGTTTTGGAATGCACTGATCAGCAAAAAGTCTGGTTCACTGCTTTTAAATTAACTTGAGAAGCGAAGAGATGGTGGAATTCTGAAAAAGCCATCAGGGAAGCTGAGGGGACTGGAGTGATTAGTTGGCCTCAATTCAAGTAGAATTTCTTTGATAGATTTTTCTCAAAAGCGGATAGGGAAGCTACAGCCCGAGAGTTCACCAACTTGGTACAGGGGACCATGACTGTGCGCCAGTATGCTGCAAGGTTTGTGGATTTATCATGCTTCACCGCATACCTGATTCCTAATGAGGAGAATAAGGCCAGGAAGTTTGAGGAAGGTTTGAACTACAAGATATTTGAACGAGATATGGTCCTACTGATTTAGAATTTTTCAAAGTTATTGCACAAGGTGATGTTGGTTGAGCAAAACCTCAAGAGAGGTTATGAATTGCAAGAGCAGAGAAAGAAAGCTACTCCACAAGGATCCTCTAGTATGGATCAAGGGCCATGGAAGTAGAGAAATGAGGGGAGTAGCTCAAGTCAGAGACAGATTCAGGGAAATCATACAACTAACCCCTGTAAGTTCTATAACCGCGTGCATGTTGGAGAGTGCAAAAAGGAAGTGGGGTCATGTTTCAAATGTGGTAAGGATGGTCATATCATTAGAGAACGTCCATTGCTTGCGGAGAACAACAGAAAGCTCAACCCACCTCAAAGTTTTAGGCCGAACAACCAAGGCAACAACGAGCGGAGGACTGTGCTGGCACGAGTGTTTGCTTTGACGCTGGGAGAAGCTGAGGACAAAAATGATGTAATCACAGGTGTGCTCCTTCTGATTCTCCTATTTAGCTACTATTTTGTTGAAAACTTAGGACTACTTAATTTTTTATCTCTATGGATTATATGATCGTAAACACA
This sequence comes from Pterocarya stenoptera, assembly GCA_003123785.1. Lineage (NCBI taxonomy): Eukaryota > Viridiplantae > Streptophyta > Magnoliopsida > Fagales > Juglandaceae > Pterocarya > Pterocarya stenoptera. The sequence continues at coordinate 61,215 of QEOT01124078.1, forward strand.
AGAAGTATTCCCTTTTTCTAATTAAGGCTACTATTTTATTTGACTCGGGGGCTACCCACTCTTTTATCTCAATGGATTATGTCAAGTTTTGCCCCATTAAAGCTGAAAAGATAGATTACAATTTGATGGTCTCAACCCTAGCAGGAGATATAGTGACCTGCAACAAGATTTTGTTTAAGTGTCCAATAACAATTAGCGGGAGGGAAATGCCAGCTAACCTGATAGTCTTTCCTATGATTGTGTTTGATGTGATAATGGGAATGGATTGGTTAGCTTCCAGTTATGCCAGTATTGATTGTTTTAAGAAGGAGGTGGTGTTCAAATTTCTAGAGGGAGAGGAGCTTCGTTTATGGGTTCCAGAGTGCGTACCCTTCCATCAGTTATATCTACTTTTCAAATTTGCAAGTTAATACACGATGGGTGTCAGGGGTACTTGGCCTACGTGGTGGATGAACCAAAGCAAGAATTGGAGTTAGAGGAGATTCCTATTGTGAGAGAATATTCGGAAGTGTTTCCTGAAGATTTGTCTAGCTTACCACTCGAGCGGGAAGTAGAGTTTGCCATTGAACTAGCCCTAGGCATGACACCTCTTTCCAAAGCTCCTTATCGAATGGCACTATCTGAGTTAGCTGAACTCAAAGAACAGTTACAAGATTTATTAGATAAAGGTGTCCCTTTGGGGAGCCTTATATGTTTTTGTGAAAAAAAAAAGGATGGAACAGTAAGAATGTGTATCGACTATAGAGAACTTAACCAAGTGACCATAAAGAATAAATATGTGCTGCCACGCAAAGAAAATCTATTTGATCAGTTGCAAGGTGCTAAGTATTCTCCAAGATTGATCTCAGATTAGGGTATCGTCAATTGACGATCAAGGTAGAAGATGTGCCTAAGACAACTTTCAAGACCAGGTGTTGTAACACCCAGGCCCAGCCTAGCCCACTTTACAAAATTTTTGGGTTATAGGTAAGAAAAGTCCACTTCAAATTAACAAGTATTTTTTGTATGGACTACGAGCCCGGATTTTCTTTATTTTGGTGGAATATGACTTTTCAGTAGGTTTGATAATTAGGTTTAAAATCTTTTAATGGACCAAGTGGATTTTAACAAGGAAAATTTATGGGACAAGTGTAAATTTGTTTTAGGTTGAGTTGAGGCCCAAAACTTAGGGAAAAAGCCCATGCATTAATCCCATACAAGATCCAAGACATGGATCAAATATTTTTAGACTAAAGAGCCTAGGCCCCGTGAAAACGATTCTAGACTCCATCATGCTCAGTTTCACGTTCGTTTCCCTTTTCATGCATGTCCCTCCTTCCTTTTTCTCTAGGTTTTATCTGTTTACTATATATATATATATCTTATTCATGTGTTAAGCATCCTCAACCCTAGAACAAGTGTTGCTCGTCCACCTTTTCACAAAAGTTCAAACCGAGATCTCCACTCCATTGTCGCTAGCGAGGACCCATGTTGCCAACCACTACCTTCATCGTGATCTCCTCTGCACGACGGAAACAGCATGCTTCATCCTTCGTTTTCTTTCACCAAAAATAGAGTTTGAATCTACTTCCGTGACCCACTGCACCCCCAAGTAGTTGCCGCCCAGTTTGTCCGCCCCATGTGAACCTCAATCCAAACCTAACCATTGTAGCCAGCCATCCTTTTCAGTAAAACACCAAACCGAAGTCTTGGTTTGCATCCAGTAAATTGCCACCGCCAATACATGTGCCGTAACTCCACCAAACACAGTCCGCGCATGGTACCTCAGCCACTCTGAGTTCTCCACTCCAGCCATGCGCCACCGCCCCTCCGTGAACCCCGTCCAGTTCTCAACTATCGGTAAAAACACCACCCCTGTTTTTACACCAAGAAACAAAGGAGGGCTTCCACCCCGTGAGCCAGCAACCATCAGTTGAACACGCTGACGCCACCTCAGGGAAGATGGAACCACCCTTAGCCATAGAAAACGTTGACCAGCACAACCTCGTCGCCACCGCACGCCTCTCTCTCTTTGCCTCTCTCGCTCTTGCCACCCACCGTTGGCAACTTCGCTACCACACGCCCTCCCCAGCTCGACAGCCGCGCCACCTCAGTTTTCCAGCCAGCCGTCGCATGTAGCCCCTAACTTCTCCTAGTGTAAGTCCCTGTCGACGCTGTACTTACGATACGTTATTAGTATTTATTGAGTTCCGTAATTATCATAATACTTGTTCAATTAAATTCTTGTTCGACACGATTTGATTAAGTGGATATTGATGGTTTTGGAAAATGATGGTATTTTAGGAATTATGAGAATTTTAAGTTTTGAGGAATTAAAAATAGGTTATTTTAGAAGCTTAGGCTTAAATATCAAAATATGTGATGGATTGAAAATTTATGAAAATTACATGATTATCTTATAGGTGATAATTAATATTTGTTCAGCATTGTTGAGAAATTTTTTGAAAAGCTAAGAAGTCCAGTTAAGCGAGGTTTTTATGCTAAACTTTGCATAAAAATAAATAAAATGGGCTGAGGTTGACTTTTGAAAAAATATGAATGTTTTATTATGAAAAAAAAATTGAAACAACCTCAGTTATTTATTCTACATGACTTATGAAATTCTGTATAACAATAAAGTACTTTCTGTCATGACTGATGTATACATTAGTAAAGTTTTGGCATTCTGTTTTTGAACTATGCAAAAGAGAGTGAATATGAAAAATTGTGTGTAAATCATATTTTTGTGATCTGATTTTGTTTTGTTCTGATCTAAAAATGTCTGTACTATGATATAATATGTTGCGATTTCTGAAACCTTTGGTATGACATTCTGTTTCTATTCTATTCTGATCTTACCATGGGTGTAAAATTGTGCCCTGTAATTGGGTTGGTACTAATTTTTCTGTTTCTGGTGTACCTACTTTGGAAATAAAGTGATTTTTCTACGTGGACTTTCCTATGTGCACACTCGGGGCTTCGAGAATAATAAGGGGATGTTTGCACAACATTACCACGGGGTTAAATATGAAATTTTGTTCTGATATGATGTTTATGTTATGCTATGCCAGAGGAATTTTGAATATGAATATTTTTAAAACTTTCACTCTGATATTTTTAATAACATGTTCTGACTCTACATTCTAAAAAGTGTTTTTGTTCTACATTCTGAATTCTGTAAATGCTTGTGTTTACATACTAGTATATGTTCTCTGCTTACCAAGTTGTCGATAACTCACCCCCTTTATATTCATAATATTTTCAGATGATTTTAGATATTTCAGCTGAGGATCAAGACTACGAAGCATTTGGTGAGATGACTTAAGAATAGAAAATTTCGGTGAGTATTGGTGATTTTTTTGTTAAGAAATTTCATTGTGTTCTGATGACTTGGCATTTTTTAAGAATTGATTATATTGAGGAAATTAGTTTGAATCAAAATCTCTTTATAATATAGGGAATTTAAAGTCTATAATTATATTGTTGAAATGTGAGTTTAAGTGACATGTAGAGAAGTTGATATTTTTTTTGGGTTACTGTATTGCGGATTTGATATATGAGTATGTGTGATTAATTAAATTTTGAAGTGTTTATGTTTGATTTGAAGCTTTTAGAAGTATATTAGCAGTGTTGGAGTTGAGGTAACATGAGTTAACTCTCCGGACCTACGGGGACAGGGCGTTACAGGTATGGTCATTATCAATTCTTGATCATACCTTTTGGCCTAACCAACGCCCAACCTTATTTATGGATTTCATGAATCAGGCATTTCATGAATTCTAGGATAAATTTGTGGTGGTGTTCATTGATGACATATTAATCTACTCCAAGAATAAAGTTGAACATGAAGAGCATCTGAGACAAGTACTTGCGACACCCAAGGATAAGAAGTTATTTGCTAAGTTGAAGAAGTGTGAATTATGGCTTGAGTCCATTTCGTTTTTGGGACATGTAGTCTCAAAGGATGGAATTTCTGTAAACCCTGGGAAAGTTAAAGTAATGGTTAACTGGGCACAACCAACCAATGTACATGAAGTTACTCTCAACCACCTCTCTATTTTCTCTTTCACTCTTTATTTTTTGTTCATTTTGACTCTCACTCTTTATTTTTTGCTCAATCTCTTTGATATTAAGAGTTCTTTATGATTACTACCTTAGGCATCGGAGACATTCCCTTGAACCTCCAAGCAGCCTTATTCTTTGGTTGCAGGCGATCGTTCGATGGTGGCGGTGAAACACGTACATAACAGTTGGCACCATCTGTGGGATTCTTGAGTCTCACACTTAGCGTGCTTTTCACATGCCCATCACTACAGAGTCTCAAGCAACTAGAGATTAGGGAGAAATTTCACAGAAAATGGAGGAGAGACTTGTAGAAATGGATGAGGTAATAAAGAAACTTACCACAGAGGTTGACTCACTGCGAAAGGAGAAAGAGGCTCTCAAATCATGAAACGGGCCGTTAGGAGAGGACGCGACACCCAGTCAGGTTGACAGGGTAGAGATGGAGGCAAACGGTGCGAGTATTGGTAAAGGCCACTAGGAGGACGAGGAAACGAAGAAGCTGCATCATGATGTGTACAGCCTGATGGATAAATATGAGGAGATGGCCAAGAAGATAAGAACGTCCTTTTCGGTTGACCAGTTGCTGTCCAGCACAAATCTACCGTTCTCTGCAGAAATTATGGCGCTGCCTCTGCCTCTAAAATTCAAGGTCCCTTCGGTAGACCTATATGATGGCTCAAAAGATCATGTGGAGCATCAGACTTTCAAAGCCTATATGACTCTTTACGGATTCCTAGGAGAAATCCCATGTAAGGCTTTCCCTTTGACTCTAAAGGAATCGGCGAGAGGAATACAATGAACAAAAGCTGGTATATTACGTAAGCAGGGCCTTGAGAGGAGCTGAAACTAGGTACGCAAAAGTAGAGTTAGTTGCCTTCGCTGTAGTGGTAGCAACAAGGCGATTACGACTATATTTCCAAACCCATCCAATAAATGTGATTACCTCATCACCCTTACAAAAGGTGTTGCAAAACCCGAACACCTCGGAGCAGCTGGTCAAATGGTAAATTACATTAAGTGAGTATGACATCAGTTACATACCAAAGAGCGTCGTGAAAGGACAAATCTTGGCTGACTTCGTAGTGGATTTTTCAAATTTCTGGGAAGAAGCCCATAAGTCACCCGAGAAGAATCCATGGCAAGTGTATGTGGATGGATCATCCTGCCGAGAAGAGGGAGGAGTTGGTGTGTACATAATGACAAATGAAGGGGGAGAGTCGTACCACGCAGTACAATTAGACTTCAAAGTAACAAACAACGAAGGTGAATACGAAGTAGTGCTCACAGGTTTAGCAATAACAAGGATGCTGGGGGGAGATTGAAATGAAAGCAGACTCGCAGGTAATGGTTGGGAAAATCACCGGGGAATACCTAGCGAGAGGGATCAAACTCAAAAAATATCTCCATCAGGTTTAGGAACAATGCAAATGCCTCAAGTACTTTCAAATCAAGAAAATACCTCAAGGAGATAATTTCAAGGCTGATTGATTAGCACAAGAGGCCTCAGCAAGGCAGGAAGAGGCGTCGTTGTGGAAGGTAGTAGTATGCAGATTTGGGATACCTCAGTGTATCATGTCAGATAACGAAAGACAATTCGATTTTGAACATTATCACCAATGGTGTGTGAAGCTATGAATCAAAGTAAAGTATTCTTCCCTAGGCCACCTACAGGCAAATGGGAAAGTTGAAGCAACTAATAAAAACATCATGGGGATACTGAAAAAGAAGACGGGCGACAAAGGGGATATAGGCCAATGAGCTCCCAGAGATTTTATGGGCTTACTGAATAACACCAAAAACCTCAACAGGCGAAACACCTTTCGCCCTAGCATATGGAAGTGAGGCAATGGCACCAGTGGAAGTCGGGTTACCAAGCTACAGGAGGAAAAACTTTGATCCAGAAGCAAAACATAGCAAGGTTAGAGGAAAACCTAGATTTGTTGGAAGAGATAAAGGCGGATGCAGAAGTCAGGATTACAGCTTCTAAAAAGAAGGCAGAGCAATACATCAACAAATGAGTAAGGCCCAGATCTTTCAAAGCTGGCAACTTAGTGCTGAAGGAAACCAGTGTCACCACGGGAGAAGAAGGAAAATTAGGCCCTCAATGGGAAGGCCGTTATGTTGTAGTAGCAAGCCACAGACCGGGAGCTAACCACCTCAAGGATGCCGCGAGCATGAGATACCCCACCCATGGAATGTAGAACATTTACGAAAGCACTACGTCTAAGGGAAAGATATGTAAATTTTCTTTCATTTGTTGATTTACTTATTGATATCATTTTTTCAATAATAAATACCTCCACCTTTTTCCCACCTTTCTTTGACTTTTTGATAAACTCAAATAATGTGGCCAAGACCTGAAGACAAAAGTTGACGTGATCGAGGGATCTCCCACTAGCCTAATAATTAGAGGTAAAACGATCGAGTGATCTTCCGTTAACACCTTCTCACCAAAAGGTGACTTGGTCGAGAGATCTCCCACTAGCCTAATAATAAAGGTAAAACAGTCCTTGGATCTCCTGTTAACACCTTCTGTCCAAAAGGTGACGTGGTCGAGGGATCTCTCACTAGCCTAATAATTAAGGATAAAACGGTCGAGAGATCTCCCGTTAACACATTCTCTCCAAAAGGTGGCGTGGTCGAGAGATCTCTCACTAGCCTAATAATTAAGGGTAAAACGGTCGAGAGATCTCCCGTTAACACCTTCTTGCCAAAAGATGACGTGGTTGAGAGATCTCCCACTAGTCTAATAATTAAAGGTAAAACGCTCGAGGGATCTCCCATTAATACATTCTCGCCAAAAAAACGACATAGACGAGGAACTCACCCACTAGCCTAACACTTAAGGTATGAACAATATAGCCTGATACTTAAAGTATGAATAACATATGTTGATATCTATGCGCAGGCTACTGAGAAATAGCAAAGAATGCTTCTTATCCGATAAAAAAAATTCAAAAGCACACAAGGTATAATAAGATTTTTATAAGGCTTCATTACATACAAAGCTTCAGACAAAGTTAAAAAATTCCCTTACGGGATACAAAGCCTTCAAAATATATAAGTCCTATGAGGGGTGAGGGAAAGCATCTGGCATTTTAGGCCAACCAAAGGAGTCACAAACATGCAAAGCAACTCTATGGAGCGAATAGATTTCTAGTCCAAGGTGTGCAGGTTCATCTCTAGTTTGGCAAGGAGAAGCTCTCGAAGCTTTTTTATACCGAGTTTGAAACCAATACCCCAGGCTCGCGCCTGAACTTTTGGAGCGGCAGCTAGTTGGGGAAGAACTCGATTGAGGTCTTGTTGCGATTCCTTCAAGGCAAGAGTCAGCTCAGACACCTTCTCAAAAATAGAGATTTTCTTTTTGGTAGAATCGACAACTGCGCTAAGTTGAAGATACTTGTTATCACTATTTTTGAGATTTTTGTTCACCTCAATCAAAGTCTTCTCGGCCTCAGCTTTCACGCCTTCCGCCACACCCAACTTTATGATTAGCTCTTGTTGCTCATTTTCTAGGGAAACCAGCTGAAAGGTGTAGTCAGACTTGGCCACCTTCACCTCTTCAAGCTTTGCCTTTGCCTGGTCATGACTGGCAATCGAGTCATCTTGCTCTTTCAAAGCAAGCTCCACCCAATTGGCCAATTCATCTCTCTCTTTATTGAAGACCTCCAGTTGGGCAGCCAAGTCATCCCTCTCCCACACAACCACTTCTACTTGACGAAGGCGAACAACCAAATCATCCCGTTCCTACACAACCATCTCTGCCTGGCGAAGACGGCTAGCAAATTATGGGCCTGGGCCTTTGCCTATTCCTGATTTAAGCCCCACTACCAAGGAAACCAATCAATACAGAAAGGGTCCAACCCACTGCCAATATCGACTGGGTAACCACCCATTGGCAATAGAGGATAAGAACGGTTACAATTTAAGTTAATTAAAGGATAAACCCTCATCTCCAAGTTTGAATTTGAATATTATATGTCTATAATAATTTAAGCAACAGAATGGTTTAGAGGCTCTATATAAGAGGAGAACCCAGGTACGTAAAAAGGATCTAATTTCTTTGATATTAAGAGTTATTTACGGTTACTGACTTAGGCATTAAAAGTGTTCTCTTGAACCCCCAAGCCACCTTATTCTTTGGTTGCAGGCAATCGTTCGGTGGTGGAGGTGTAACACGTCCATAACATATATAATATATTATTTTATATAGTAGTTGTATAATTTAATTATGTAATTTTCATCCAAATAATCACTATTGATAATATATAAAATAAAATTATTTAATATTCATTAACCATAAAAAAATGTTAAATAAATCACTTAATTTTGATTTTACTAATTTAATTAATTTTTTTATTAATTTTTCTGTAAAAAAAAAAAAGTACATGGACTAAATTGGACCAACCCAATTGATAGCTAACGGCCCCGGTTTGGCAAACATGATGGACCAAATCAGACCAATTACACCAATACTCTTTATCCGAAAAGAAGAAAATGATTTTGATGCCAAAAAAAAATATATTTGACCACACGGTAATTAGTTATGCTAATAATTATTTGACACTTTTTGAATAAGAATTTGTGATACTCTTGTCTAACGTTGTTAAAAAATCGAGGGCCTGGCCCAGGAAGGGATCTTAGCCACCCCCGGAGGCTTAGCCTTAAGACAGCCCAACGATGGGAAAATCAGGATAAAGGATGGAATGGGCTGAGTTCGAGAGGTGGGCCCAGCCCAAGAGGCCTAGTGGCAAATGACAAGGCTATGAACACAAAGCATGCGAGCTCCAAGCAAAAGGGCCTGGTGCACTCAATGGGCGAAGTTGACACACCACAATAAGAATGAGTATGGGCCAATCTGAATAGCCACGATCAAGCATGGCCCACGCTTGTCGCCTGGCAAAAAGCGGGAGGTGAGTAGTACAATCTGAGTATGAAATAGCACAATCGTAACCAGCAAGGCAGAAGATCGCATGTTGCCAAGGCCATGTCCATACACCAATACACGACTACTGACAGGTACTTGGGACCACACCACCAAATATATATACCCCGCCCCCAGGAGGAGGGAGCTATCTCAGACATACATTCAGATTCGTCTCCACCACAAATTAAGAATTTGATTTAGGCATCAGGCGTATCCCATACCAGCCAGGCCCCAATTTCTATTGGACATTGTAGGTGCAGATTAGTTGCGTAGTGCCGTTGCCTAGAATACGAAACATGACATCAGCAATGGTGCCATCTGTGAGATTTTTCCTATAAAGGCATGTCCTTCCTATGCTAGCAACGACACATTCCCAGACCGCGCATAGAGAAGAAGACCAGTCCAAAACCATGGAAGCGAGACTCACCGAAATGGGAGACATGAATCACATGATAAATAGCTGACGACGGTAGTAAGAGGTCTTCAGGAAGAGAATGACGTGTTCCGAAGAGCTAACGAGGAGTTGGAGGGAGGGGTAGAACCCTGCCAGAAAGAACACGCTGAGCAGCAATGCACTATAGAAATCAATGCAGCAGAAGAAGAAAGACGCCGGATCGAGCTGCTAGAGTTTGGGACAAATACGCAGAGATGGCCAAACCAAAGTTTTGAATACCGTTTTGGTCGAGGCACTAGAACGAAATATTTCAATATCGATACCATTTTGAGATAGTCTATATATGAGTAAATTAAATATATATATTTATATAGAAATTATGTTCCAAAATAACAACAATATAAGTGTTAAAAATTATTACTCAAGCAAATTATCGAAGTGTTTCAAACATATCCTGATCAATATATTTACAATATTGCATAAATATTTACAAAAATAAAAGAATAAACATTGCATAAATATTTACAACAAAAATGGATCTGGAAGGCTTATTGAAAGTGAATGGTGATTTTGTAATAAGAGACTCAAATGTGTTTTTCGTAAATAAACTCTTTTGAAACTCAAAACCCAAAGGGCTTTTTCGATATTGCAATGGATTCTTAAATCTTTTCCTTCAACTCTCTCTCAATTTTCAAAAAAAAGTCATCTTCAGTTCTCAGTTTCAACTTTCTCTATTTTCAAATATATTTTTTCTCCATTTTTTTCTAACTTTCTCCGTTTTCAAAAATCTTGATCTTGATATGTAATGGCTTAAGAGTACCATTCCTCAAACGCAACCCAGCCCCCCTTTTCCCCCAACCCCCCTTTTCAAATATGCTTATGTTCTTCAGATCTACACCGTCGATAGGACACCGTGACACCACACTAATCCTCCGTGCCTTCACAAACTTGCAGGGATGAGAACCATCTCATCGTGTTGCTCCTCCGCTATAGGTCGACGTCCACCTCCACGGTCCATTGTCTTAGTTATCTTGATGATGTTGTTTAGATTCTCTATACTGGGAAAAATTCAAAAATCGGTCAGTATTGACCGGTATTAACCAAAATGACCGATATTTGACCAGGTACAAAACACTCACGTCTACCGTTCTGGCATGGTAAATTTTGGTTGTACTAGCCGGTATGAAATGGTATTTAAAACCTTGGGCCAAATGGAGGGCTCATCATCCTTTGTAGATCAGCTACTCACCAGCACCGACTTGTCATACAGCGCGGAGGTCATGGTCTCCCCTCTCCTATCTAAATTCAAGGTCCACCAAACAAAGGACCCCTTGGAACACTTAGAGACATTCAAGGCCTATACGGCCCTTCATGGGTTCCTGGGCGAGATCGCGTACTGAGCCTTCCTGCTAACACTGAAGGGAGCGGCAAGGGCATGGTTCAAATCCCTACCGCCGAGATTCGTCGATAGCTTCAGCGAGTTGGCATGCCTATTTCTAATATAGTTCACGGCGAGTAGAAAAATAAGACAGTCGGCCACCTATCTCTTGACTGTCAAACAGTGCAACGACGAAAATCTCAAGGCATACCTCTCCCAATTTAACTGGAGTGCATGACTACGGATGACCAAGATGAGAAGATCGCCTTGGCCGCCTTGCTGGGGGTAATCTGGCAGCAAAACCCAATCATAGCCAAATTAGCAAGAAAGCCCACAACTCTGAGAGAGTTCATGGACTGTATCGACAGCTTTATCAATGTCTAAAACAACCTTCGGGCCTTGAAGGCTCCTTGGAAGATCGAGTTGGAGCTAACAGACAAGAAGGCTGTAGGGCCGAGTAGCAAGACTAACAATGAAAAAAACAAGAAGAGCCTATAGGAGGCCAAACGGGGAAGTAAGGTGCCAGCTCGAGCACATGGTGGGACTCGTGCACATACAAGTATGATCGTGGAAGTTGAGCATGCGCCAACCTTGTGTGGAGTACCTCAACAAAGTTAGGAAAGCCAAGGACGCGAGCAATCAGCACGACAGGGAAACGAGTGCTCGAGGCCCCGATAAAGTGAAAGCTTGTGAAAACGAAGAACCAAAAGGGAGGCCCAGAGGAGCCCACATCGTCAAAGCCCAGTTAGGTTTGACAGCCCAGTGGGTGAAATCAGCACTATCACAGGGGGATATACAGTTAGGGGACCCACTTCATTGTCACGAAAGGCTCACGCCCACCTGGCCCAGTACGAGGAAGTGTTCACAGCTGAGAGAACCACGATCGGGCCAAGGAGGCGTGCAGGAGGCGCTGTTATAACGTTCAGTGAAGAAGATGAAAAAGGGATCCTCCACCCCTATGACAATGCCTCGAGGAAGTGTTCACGGCTGAGAGAACCACGACCAGACCAAGAAGGCGTGTAGGAGGCGCTGTTATAATGTTCAGTGAAGAAGATGAAAAAGGGATCCTCCACCCCCATGACAATGCCTTGGTGATCACTATGCAGATCGCCAACTTTGTGACAGAAAGAGTCTTGATCGATAATGGCAGTTTTGCCGACATCCTATTTTAGGAAGCATTTGTTAAGATGGGAATCAATCCCGACCGCCTACGCTTGGCCCGAATGCCACTCAAGGGCTTCACCGAGGACGTGGTCCAGCTAGTAGGGGCCATCACTCTATCCGTCAGGGCTGGGAAAGCCCTAAAAGCTTCTGCAACAATGACTGACTTCCTAGTAGTAAAGGCTCCGTCTTCATACAACGCGATATTGGGCCACCCAACCTGAGGGCGATAACATCACCTTAAGATAAAGTTTCCCATGAGCTCGGGGGTTGGCGAAGTTCGAAGCGAGTAAGTGTTGGGTTAGGAATGTTATGCACAAGAATTGAGGCAAGGAGGAAATGATGTTAGACGAGTTGAAGAAGCAAGTGTGATCGTGGAGCCGCCACCACCACCGACCTTGGTAGATTGAGATGGAAAGGTTCGTGATAAACAGACCTTGTAGCTGGCAGAGCCAAATGAAGCCCTAGAGCTGGTTCCTGTAAACCCATAGAGAACTGAGCACACAGTAAGGGTCAAGACCGAGATGGCTCCCGAGTTGAGGTAGGCTATGAAATGACTCCTCATTGAGCACATGACGTATTTGCATGGAGTCATGAGATGATGTACGGATCAATAACATGATCATCGAGCACCGCCTTTGCATCGATCCTGGGGTCAAGAAAGTCAAACAAAAGCATTGGAGCTTTAGTGCTGAGAAGTACATCGCCATCGCCGAAGAGGTTGACCATCTCCTTGTAGTGGGTTTCATCCTAGAAACTCACTATCCCAAGTCGCTATCAAACGTAGTACTGGTTAGGAAGACGAGCGGAAAATGGAGAATGTGCATCTACTTCACTGACCTAAAAAGGTTTGCCTGAAGGATAGTTTCCCCTTACCACGCATCAATTTGATCATCGATTCTATAGTGGGCCACCAGCTGCTTAGCTTCATGGATGCATACTCCGGCTACAATCAAATCCACATGAGCCCAGAAGACAAAGAAAAAACGGCTTCCATCACTAACCGAGGGCTCTACTACTACAAGGTCATGCTCTTCGGACTAAGAACGATGGTGCCACATACTAACATCTGGTTAACTGAATGTTCAAAGATCAGATCGATTGAAGCATGTAAGTATACGTGGATGACCTGCTAGCTAGAGCAAAAGGCCCGAGCAGCACCTATATGATCTTCGAGAGGCTTTTGCATTTTTACCGCGCTACAAGATTAACTTCAACCTGCTAAAGTGCGCCTTTGGAGTGGAGTTGGGCAAGTTTTTGGGCTTCATGTTCTCTGAATAGGGAATCGAGGCCAATCAGGAGAAGGTTGAAGCAATAGTAGGTATGGCCCCACCCCCCCAACACAGAAACATTAATGAAGTGCATAGACTTGTAAGGCGGGTAGCGGCCTTAAACTGCTTCCTCACCTGCTTGACTGACAAATGTCTTCCCTTTTCTAAAGTTCTAAAGAAAGCACGAAGTTGGGACATCGACTGTGACTAGGCAATCGACGAACTAAAGGAGTACCTAGCTCACCCACCACTCCTCAACGAAATCGAACCGGGCGAGGACTTTACCATGTACCTAGCAGTATCACCACATGTCGTATCTACAGTCCTGGCTTGAAATGGAAAAGGTGGACAGCGGCCCATCTACTACACTAGCCGGGTGTTTTGCGGAGCTGAGGCAAGATACCCTCGAACAAAGATGTTGGCAATTACACTGGTGGTCGCTGCTAGGAGACTAAGGCTATACTTTCAAGCCCACTCGATGAAGGTGCTCATCGACATCCACCTTAAGAAGATATTGCAGAAACCCGACACCTCTGGCCGCCTAATGAATTGGGTGGTCGAACTTAGTGAATTCGACATAAAGTACCTTCCTCGCATAACAATTAAGGGGCAAGTGTTGGTAGACTTATGGCCGAATTTACTGACTTCCCAAAGGAGGCACAGGGTGCACCCTAGGGAAAGTCCTAGCAGGTCTACGTCAATGGCTCATCCTGCCAGGCTGAAGGGGGTTTAGGAATGCACATTATCATCAAGTTAGGAGAGGAACATAATTATGCAATAAAGCTTGCCTTCAAAATAATTATGTCGGTAGCCAGGTTGTTAGGAGCAACCAAAGTCGAAGTCCAGGCAGACTCCAAGTTGGTCGTCAGCTAGGTGCGTGAGAAGTTCGCAATAAAAGGCGCAAAGTTGAAGAAATACCATTAGCAGGTGGGCAAAGAGCGTGACCTTTTTTGCTACTTTTACATCCAGCAAAAACCAAGGGAAGAGAACAAGAAAGTGGACCGGCTAGCGCGAGCCACCTCAGGACAAGAAGGGTCCCACCTGCTCGAGCACACTGTAACCCAGACAGTTGACTTCCCAGCCATCATCACGGAAATATCGGTCGTCACCTCCGGGAAACTTGAGTGGGCCTCGAACATAATAAAGTTGAATAACATAGGCAAAGTCTCGAGCGATAGAAAGGAAGCACAAAGGGCCTGGATCTAGGCTGCACAATTCACATTGGTAGGTGGAATCCTATACAAGAAGGGGTTTTTCAAGCCACTCCTAAGATGCGTCTCTCCGGAAGAAGCCCAATATGTGCTAGTCGAGGTACACAAGGGAATATATGGGAACCATTCGAGGGGAAGGGAGTTAGCCTCCAAGGTGATCAGGGTGAGATACTATTGGCCCCATTCTCTTCGAGATGCGGAATGCTTTGTGAAGAGATGCTCAAAGTGTCTAGAACATGCACCCATACCTCCTAGAAGAACTAACGTTGATCACGTCCCCATGGCCCTTTGCCCAGTGGGGGTTTGATCTGGTCGGGCCACTCCCTGTGGCTAAATGCAGGATAAAATTTGTAGTCGTGACAGTTGACTACTTCAAGAAATGGGTTGAAGCAAAGAAATCGATGACCATCACAACTACAACCATCACAAAGTTTTTGTGGAAGTCAATGGTTTGTCAGTTTGACATTCCCCAAAGCATCATATCTGACAATGGCCGGCAATTTGATTCCTCACACTATCGGGAATGGTGCACTGGCCTAGGAATTAAGTTTAAATATTCCTCTCCCAGACACCAATAAAACCCTGCTGAGCATCCTAAAGAAGAAGACTAGAATGGAAGATGAGCGAAAGAACTCTCGGTATTACTGTGGGCCTACCGAACAACCGTCAAGACTCCCAATGGAAAGACACTGTTTGCCCTCACCTACGGCGGTGAAGTGGTGATACTAGTGGTTGTAGGAATGCCAACCTACTAGGTCCAATGCTTCAACTCAGACCTCAACGATGAAATGTTAAAGGAAAACTTGAGAAAGGTCGAAAGGCAACAAAAGGGGAAATGGTAATGGTAAGCAACAAGAGAAAGTCGGAACGATACTTCAACAAACATTTCAGGCCCCATTCCTTCAAAATAGAAGACTTGCTGTTGAAGTAGATGGGGTTACTACCCAAAAGGAAGGTAAGATGTGCCCGTGGTGGGAAAGGCCATACGTGGTAATAACCAGTGGCAGACTTGGGTGGTATTGCCTCAAAGACAACAGGGGCAATGAACTCCCTCATCCATGGAACACTGAGTATCTAAAAAAATACTTCCCGTAGAGATTGTAATTTAGCCTATGGAGATGTAACAATCATGTTCTATGAATGAAGAGATACATTTGCCTGAATTCAACTTTGTTAAGCCTAGGAGCTTTCAAGCCAATTCCCTAGATTCACCATGATACATTTGTCGGGCTAGAGTCCCCCGAGCTTGCCCGCACGAGTAGTAGGACACAAGTCCCTTGATTTGTCGGCTTTCGTGCCCATCGAGCGTAGTCCCTAAACTCGCCATGATGCATTGGTTGGGCTAGAGTCCCCCGTGCGCTCGCACGGCTAATAGGACACAAGTCCTTTGATTTACCGACCTTTGTACCTATCAAGCTGAGTCCCTAGACTCACCACAATGCATTGGTCTGGTTGGAGACCCCTGAGCTCACCCACAAGGCCAGTCGGACACGTCCCTTAACTTGCCGACCTCCATGCTGATTGAGCTGAGTCCCTAGACTCGACACGATGTATTGGTTTGGCTAAAGCCCCTTGAGCTTGCCCATACGACCAGCAAGACACAAGTCCCTTGACTTGCCGACTTTCATGCCCATCGAGTTGAGTCCCTAGACGTGCCACGATGCATTGGTCGGGCTAGAGCCCTCCGAGCTCGCTCACACGGCCAGTCGGACAACAGTTCCTTGACTTACCGACCTTCGTGCAAATCAAGTCGAGTCCTTAGACTTGCCCCGATGTATTGGTCGGGCTAAAGCCCCCAAGCTCACTTAAGTGACCAGTCAGATACAAGTCCTTTGACTTGTCGACCTTTGTGCCCAACGAGCCAAGTTCCTAGACTCGCCATGATGCATTGGTTGGGCTAGAGCCCTTAGCTCCCTGAATTCACAAACATGCAAGAAAGGAAGAAAATGAGGAAAACGGAGATACACAAAGACAAGACCCAATTGAGGAGGAGTAAGAAGCCGCACAAGGAAAAGTCTATATATACATTACAAGTATAGCCCTAAGGGGGAAGATATTTACAGTTATTACAATAGGTCGTCAAGGCGGGGTGGGGGTATCCTGGAAGGCAAAGGGCATCGAGTCCTTCCCAATGGTCTTAGCAAATGTGAAGGTTTGGGAATCGGGCTCGAGGGAAGTCAAGTTTAAAGTCTTCGAATTAGTCGTTGGGTGCTAAAGCATATGGCCCTTTAACTGCTCAAGACCCTCCTTGTAGCCATAGCCCCAGGCCTTGTCCCGAACAACCCTAACGCTCCTAACTTGGGACATGACAGCTTCCTAGTAGTTGCGACTTACGTCCAAACTAGACTTCATGGCAGAGATGTGAACATCGTGAGCCACGATTGTGTTGGTTGCCATAAGCAACTTGGATTCTAGGAGCGGACCTGGGCCTCATGATTCTGCACAAGGTCTTTCTAGCATCGAACAAATAGAGTCAGCTCAAAATACTTGGACAACAACAAAGAGCACCGCCTAGCTTCCGAGATACTTTGCTCAATCAGCTGCTCCCTCTCGGCCCGGAGCTCCATAAGTCCCCTTCTTGTCGACTCCAGCTCCCTCTCTTTTTTCTCCAGTTCTAGCTAGAGCCTGTCCTACTCGCTTGAGCAAGCACTTCCTTCGCCCTGCCGAACTCACCCTCCATGAGGGCATTCTCCTCCCGAAGCTCCTTGCCCCTCTCCCGCAAACACTTGTGACGATCTCCCAACGAGTCTAAGTCCTCTACCAAGACGTCACTCTCGTGGGTCACATCCTCCACCTCCTGGTTCACCTTGCGAACCTCCAGTCGGAGGAGCAGTGCTAATAAGTAAAGCGCCCGATTCTCCTCCTTGAGATCCACTCCCCCATGACCATGCCTGCTAGTTGATTCGCAACCTGCAATACGAGTATGGTTAAAAAAAAACTTGAGAGGGTCAGGCAGAATACGAACAAAGAGTACCTGCACAAAGAGTGGCCTCAGCTTTTGGGCCTCTAGCTCGATCGTCAGTTCTAGCATAAGTGGATGGGCCCCAGTGCCCCCCCAGTTGCCAGGAAGGTCCAAACAAGCCTGGAATGAGTACCTGGGAAAGGTCTGAACCGCCAACGGCAGCAACCTCTGGTTGCTCACTCCCAGTGCCAGCATCAGCTTGTTTTACCACTGGCTCCATAAGGACATCTGCCCCTGAATTCAGCACAGAGGGTTCCTCGGCTATCATAAGGACCTCTGTTTGGACGGAAGTCCCGTCGATCCTAGTGGGGGCGACCACTCCCAAAGTAGCAAAATCTCTCCCTCGGGGGGATTGTGGCTCAGCCTCCTCCAAGACTGATAGGCTCGCAGGGTGTGGGGTTAAGGAAGGTGTTGAATAAGGAATTCGAAGACCATCATCACCCTCCTCCATAACAACTGCAAACCCCGAAGTTGGTGGGGCCATCGTCGCTGCAACATAAGGACACAATATCTCTTGCACAGGAACCTTGTGGGGATGGGGAGGAACGAAACACCCCCTGTTGCGACTAAAGGAGGCATTGGAAGCCAGCTCCCTACTTGATACCCTTAGTGAGCGTTTGGGGGCCTCGGTGTGGGGAGCTCTCGCTTCGCTCCTCAGGACAATATGGGAATGGGAGGCCCCGACCTCACTCCTAGGAGCTTTGCTTGCTGCCTTGTGAGTTACCCATGGTTGATTTTCCTTGCCATCAGCCGTGGTAGGGCTGGATTGGGGCTTTTGGCCCTGGGATGAGGGCGAGTCCCACAAAAGTTCTTGCCCCAATACGTATGAGAGATTAGGCGAGGTCAGGAACCTCGTGATGTTGGCATTGGTCACACCACGTTGGTCTCAGTGTCGAGGGGGTGGGCCGCCACCCAAGCCTTTATGGTCGCCAGCCTGGCCTCCTCCTACTAGTGATGGACAGGCTCTTGCTATTGAGGACATATGACGAAACGGCCCAAAAGGGAGTTCTTGGTGGACTTCCTCCCCCTCGGGGTACTCCCATCCCAACCGGGACACTAAAAAGAAATGCTAAGGCCAGTCCTTAATATGGGAGTGGCGCTTCTCCAAGCTGGCAATGCACTTCTCGGAGGAGCGTGCTTGGAAACTACACAGACTACTGTCTAGATGAAGCACCCTATACATGGATAAAAACTCCTGAGCCATCAAGTCTGGGTACTCCTCTGGTCTGGAGTTGAGTAGCCTATGAAAGATCACATAGCTGGCAACCAAGAGTTGCCATGCATTCAGATGAAGCTGTGCCGCAGCCCGTTCGTGAACATCAAGGGGTAAAAGGTGACCATAGATGCGATCCAATCCAAATCCATTACAGGGAGACAACGTCCAGGGATTTTCAAAATCGTAGATTCTAGTATGTTGTAGGTTGCTAAAATGGACGATTCCCAACCCCACCAGACAAATTTCAGTGGTCATGCGTCGGAGGGTTGAGAAGCTTCTTTAGAGGCCATCTGTGACAAGAAGATGGAGGAAAGGGAAGAAGCAAGAACACAGAGAAGCAAGGAAACGGTAAGGCGTAGGCTAGAGAAAATCAAGGATGTGAGGCAAAAGGTGAGGAAGAAGAAGGTGAGAGGGTTTAAATGGGACAGGACGGGCGTCAGTTGGCATACCCTAGGCACTAAAAAGACCAACCGTCAAAAACTAAAATGGCGTGGTGAATCCCGAGATTTATGCCAAGTGGCATCATGGGGAACCCAACCGATGCAAAGCCCTGAGTGCACTAAAATGGGCGCCCTGCGCATGAGAGACATGGACCAGCCCACAGGCTAGTGCATGGATGGACCACCACCTGCCCAGAACCGACAGGAATGAAGGGGTGGGAAAATCTCAAGAGTCCTTCAAACCATTATGGGGGCAACCAACTGTTGCAGGGTGTCAAGCATGCACAAGGAGAAACCGACCAGATGAAGGCAACATAAACTCTTTGAATTCTCACCACACGTGTGTAGTGAGAATTGGCAGGGTACTGTGAGGGGGGTCCCCCCTCCCCTGGGGGCCAGAGCACGAGGACCTAGTCCACAGAGGGGTCTCGAGGCTCTCGGTCACCCTCGAGGTAGAGATGGGCCTCGGAATAGCCTAGTGATGGGAATACCGGGGTAAAGGATGGGATGGGCTGAGCTCCAAGTGGGCCCAACCCGAGAGGCCCAGTGGCAAATGACAAGGCTATGAACACAAAGCGTGGGAGCTCCAAGCAAGAGGGCCTAGTGCACTCAATGGCCGACAAACCTTGCACACAATGTAAAAAATGACCACTTCCCCCTCCAAATGACTGGTGGCAGGAAGGACGAGGAAGGGCACGTTAGGACAGAGACACGCTGCATTTAATGTCCAACAATGTTGACACACCACGACAAGAATAGGTGCGGGCTAGTCTGAATATCCACGATCAAGCATGGCCCCCATCTATCGCTCGGCAGAAAGCGGGAGGTTAGTAGTACAATCCGAGTATGAAATAACACGACCGTGACCGACAAGGCAGAAGATCGTTCGCTGCCAGGGCCACGTCCAGTACACCAATACGCTACTACTGATAGGCAACTGGGACCACACCACCAGGTATATATACCCCTCCCCCCAGGGGGAGGGAGCTCTCTCACACAGACATTCGGATTTGTCTACACCACGAACTAAGAATCTTATTTAGGCATCAGAGGTATCCCATACCACCCAGGCCCCCATTTCTATTGGACATTGTAGGTGTCGATTGATCGTGATGTTCAGTTGCCCGAAATACGAAATCAACAACTGTGTTACTCAATAAAGCACTTGAGATAGGTTTAATTCCTCTATTAAATAAGTCATAAAATTATGATGGATTATTAAATCATACATTAACTAGTATAAAAAATTCAATTCAATTCTAATAAGTTCTTACAAGCATGAATAATTTTATATTTATTAATATTTATAATATTATCTTTAATTTTACAAAAAGAACATCTTATATACTTAAAAATATAAGAGAAAATCATGTTCTTAACACCATACTGCTTAAGTATTTATGCCTATAGAAATTGATATATGTATAAATCAACTATATAGAGATATTCACAAAAACTAAAAGAAATGTTATTAACAATTTTAGATAAAGTTATGATATATGATGTAAAAAATATATTTCATCAAAATTAGATACCTCATGATCAAGTTCGAATAATACATAAGTTGTTTGCGAACATAAAATATAGCTTGATGATAAACTTGAGGTCCACTCATGTTTGAATAAGAGTTAAACGAACAAATCTTGACTACTTACTATTCACTCAAATTAGATTAATTTATATCCTTATTCTTATCCTATTGCAGGACATCGTGTAATTAAAAAATTAGAATTTACATATATAATTTTAATGATATGTCATTTGTGATAGCACATGTTTGATGAATTTGTTTGCCATGCTCTATGGAGCTGTTGTGGAGCTAGTGATGTATGGGCTTGTGAGAAAAGTCCAGTGCAGAAATGGTCCAGCTGTGAAAGTGATTTTTTTGAGCTCTAGTCAGATTGGAGTACAAAGCTGGCTCAAGATCAGTTGCAAACAATGGCAGTGGTTTTGAGAAGAGTGTGGCTTAGAAGGAATGGGGTGGTATTTGAAGATAGTTTTGAGGATCTTGCTGTTGTTTTTAATCAAGCTGTTGAGTGTCTGCAGGAATTTCAGCAAGCTTAGGTTGGAAAGGGCTCTGGGCAGAGACATGGAGTTCAAAATAGTAGAGCTACAAAATGGAAATCACTTGTGGGAGAGATTGTTAAAGTCAACTGGGATGCAACATGGAAGTTAAATGAGTATAGATGTGGGATTGGGGTTGTAGTTAGGGATAGCTGTGGTGAAGTTCTGGCATCACTGTGTTGTCCAAAACAAAATGTTGTTGATCCTGTTGCAGTTGAAATATATGCTCTTTGGAGGGCAATGAAGCTTTGTGAAGAATTAAATTTCAATATGGTGCAGCTGGAGGGAGATGCTTTAGCTGTGGTTCAAGCTGTGAATAACAGTGTAGATTCGTGGGAATGGAATGGGCAACTGATAGATGGATTGAAGAATGTTCTGAAGAATAGAAGGCATTGGGTGGTTTTGCATGTGAATAGAGTTGGTAATAAAAACAATGAAGATAAGTTTTTTGATGAAATACCTCAACAATCGTGAGAGTCTTTGAGAGTCTATTTTGTTTATATACTTAAGATATTGTATCAATACATGAGCCTTTGTACTGATCCGAGACCTAGGATACATATGGTAGTGTTGAAGAAATGGAAAGTAATTACAATGTAATAAAGATATTAGCCGTTGGAGATGGGTGGGCTGTTCCACAATTGATGGATGTAATCTTGCTTGTAGCCGTTGGTTCTTTGTATGGAAGGGAGCCGTTCGGTTCTTCACAAGGTAAGTTTTCTTCTGACTTGTCTTCTGTGTTAATATGCCCCCGCAAACTGTGCCGAGGGACGAGGCCAAGTTTGGTCCGAAGATCAATAAGAGCAAGTCGGCCAAGGGGCTTGGTAAAAATGTTGGCAATTTGATTAGAGGCTGAGACATGCCAAGTGTGAAGGAGTCCAAGAGCGACACGTTCACGAACATAATGATAATCAATTTCAATGTGCTTGCTTCGAGCGTGAAAGACAGGGTTAACAGTCATTTATAGAGCACTAATATTATCATAGAGTAACAACGGAGTGGAGGTGAGATGAATGCCCAGATCACGTAATAAGAATGATATCCAAGTGAGCTCAGCAGTTGTATGAGCCATTGCTCGATACTCAGCTTCAGAGCTTGATCGAGAGATCGTGTGTTGTTTTTTTGCAGACCAGGAAAAACAGTTGCTGCCAAGAAAGACACAATAGCCAGTGGTGGAGCGCCTAGTAATAGGACAACCTGCCCAATCTGCATCGGAAAAGGCTTATAGATCAAGTGTAGAATGGGAACTAAAATGAAGACCAAGGTCTATAGTGCGTTTCAAATACCGAAGAATGCGATTGACCATTTTATAATTTGCTTCAGTAGGGGAATGCATAAATTGAGAAACAAAGTTAACACTATAAGAGAGGTCAGGACGAGTAAGGGTGAGGTATTATAGTGCACCGACAATACTGCGGTAGTGAGCAGGGTCAGAGAAGGGTGTCTGAGAGGTAAGGCCTTTGGTCTTTGGCATCATGGGAGTGCCCATAGGTTTACAGTCATGTATCTTATCTCGTTCTAAAATATCAATAGCATATTTGGTTTGAGAGAGGGTAAGGCCATCAGTGACTGGACTAATTTGTATTCCAAGGAAATAGTGCAGAGAACCAAGGTCTTTCATTGCAAATTGACTATGAAGAGTGGAAATAAACTCAAGAAGATACTCAGTAGAGGAGCTAGTCAATAAAATATCATCAACATACAAAAGTAAAATAAGAGTACCACGCGGGGAATGACAAACAAATAATGAAGAATCAGCAGTGCTACAGAGAAAACCATAAGTTAATAAAAAACTGCTGAATTTGTCAAACCAAGCACGGGGAACCTGTTTGAGACCGTAAAGTGCTTTATTTAATTTGCAAACATAAGAAGAATGAGTTGGATGAATAAAACCTGGAGGTTGTTCCATGTAAATAGATTCCTGAAGATCACCGTGAAGAAATGCATTTTTGACATCCAATTGTCGAATACTCCAGCGGTTGATGAAAGCAAGTGTGATGACAATGCGAATAGTACTTGGTTTGATCACAGGGGAGAATGTCTCATGGTAGTTGATGCCATCTTCTTGATGAAAGCCTTTAGCAACTAAACGAGCTTTTAATCGATCTAGGGAGCCATCAGTTTTGAGTTTGCTTTTGAAAATCCATTTACAACCGATAATAGACATAGTAGAATCACGAGGGACAAGAGTCCAAGTGTTATTCACACGTAAGGCTTGTAATTCATCATTCATCGCTTGTAACCAACCAGGGTGTTTTAGGGCAGAGTGAATGGATTTGGGCTCAGTAGGAATGGAAACAAGGTCATGCAAGTGAGCATATTTGGGGTTAGGTTTACGAATACCAGACTTGGACCGTGTGACAATGGTAGTAGCAGGGGTCACGGACGACATGGTGGGGGGGTCAGTGGGTAATAGGGACACAGTTGTGGTAATATCAGGTGATGGAGATATAGGTAGTCTACTAGCACTAATGGAGGGTGGATCAGAGGCGGAGGAAGGGGCTGAAGTGGATAAATGTGGAAGAGGAATATCTGCCACTATGGGAGATGAGGAGGGCTCGGGTATGGTTGAGTTGGAGAAAGGGGTAGGAGGAGTAATCCACATATCAAATGTGGAGAGGACAGAATCGGTAGGTAAAGGTAGGTGAAGGTTACCAGGCTGTTTAAATGGAAAAGTGGACTCATTAAACACAACATGGCGAGAGATGAAGGTACGACCAGAGGGAGGGTGATAACATTTGTAACCTTGATGCTTATCACTGTAACCCATAAAAACACAAGGTAAAGTTTTAGGATCAAATTTATTCTTTTTCGTATCCCAGGTGTAGTGAAAACATTTTGAGCCAAACACACGTAAGGAACTATAGTCAGGATAGGTGCCGTGAAGGATGGAAAAGGGTGACTGGAAGTCAATGGTGCCGGAAGGTAGCCGATTAATAAGAAAGGTGGCAGTGGCAAAGGCTTCAACCCAGAAGCATTTTGGAACGCTACTGTGAAAAAGCATGGTCATCCCAAGTTCACGAATAGTACGGTGACGTCGTTCAACCATACCATTTTGTTCAGGAGTATGAGGACAGGAGTACTGATGACTAATACCTTGTTTTTGTAAATGAGATGTAAATTGGATATTAGCAAATTCACCACCCCCATCAGTTTGAAAAATTTTAATTTTTTTGCAAAATTGTCGCTCAATATATTTTTCAAAAAGTAAGAAGGTAGGAAAAAAATCAGATTTTTTGTGTAAAGGAATAAGCCACATAAATTTAGAGAAGGCATCAACTAAGCATGCATAATAATTAAATTTACCAACAGAAACTACAGGAGCTGGACCCCATAAATCACAGTAAATTTTACCAAACACATTATGAGTAATATTACTAGAAGGTAAAAAAGGAAGTTTGCAAAGTGCCTAATTGGCAATTGTCACAAAAAGAAGAATTTTTGTTAGAGCTAGAAACTGGAATGAGTCCTTTTGATTTTAAGACTTGTAAAGAAGATGCCTGAGGATGTCCCAAGCGCTGGTGCCAAATGTCTTCAGGGACACGTCGGAATCGAGTGGAAAAGTGAGCTTCATAAGGAGGAGAAACGACATAGAGGTTACCTTCCGTCGTCCGGTCAGCAGGATGCGGTTGGTCTCCCATTCCTTAACAACAAAACCAACACCGTAAAATTTACAGTTATAAGGATAATCAATGGTAAGTTGCCCAATAGATAAAAGATTTTTGGCCAATGCAGGTACTAATAAAACATCACATAATTTAATCTTAGTAGTTCCATTATCAAGATAAGTATTACCTATATGAGTAATAGCATGAGAACTACCATCTCCAATAATAACAACATCATTACCAAAATAACGACGTAAATTTTCGAGGATACCTAGGTCACTAGTCATATGAGCAGATGCACCAATGTCAGCCGTCCATTCAGCATCATGAGAAAAATTCTCAAGAGTCATCGCAGCAAGGGCCTAAGGAATATCCTTAGGTTGATAGGAGTGATTGAACCGGTTCCAACATTTAAGAGCGACATGACCTCTTTTTTCACAAATTTGATAGCTTTCATTACGGGTAGAGTCATTGGCTTTGCTAATGGACCGGTCATCCGTATCACGTGGGTAAGGCCCACTGGGATTTTGTGCAAAATGCACATTTTGAGGGCCATCTCCAGAAGAAGGCCTCACCGACTGGTTAGAGGGTTGAAACCCTCGACCCTTCGAAGAGAAGGACCGGTTTTGAGATCGATTGGTGTTCCAATGTTCAGATTGAGGTGGGCGACGATAATCCTTGGTGGAGTTCGAGTTTCTCTATCCACAGAAAGCAAAATTATTAGTGGAATCATGAAGGGTGGAGCGAATTTCATACCCTTGGAGCAGAGGAATCGATTCGGCGTAAGAGGGCATGGGAGGTTTCAACATCGCCATCGTGAAGGGCTCATACTTCTTTTTCTCCAATTCACTTTGACTCTAAATCAAGATATGGTAGGTGTTTGACCCATATGACCACAATTCTAGGCACTAGGAGGAGCTCAAATATGATATTTTTCTAAGGATTTTCAATCTTATAATATGATATTATCGTTTTGTGAATGGTGCTGAAAATTCATTGGAAATAAAGTCAAGTCACCAATTCATTTTTAATCATAAGTTTCTGTTTGGGAAAAAAAAAAATAGAGAATTGTTTTAACTAAAAATGGATTCCAAAGGGTAGGTTCCATTGTAACATTTGAAAGTACCTATTTATATTGGCATGTTAATTGTTGCCAGGTTAGATCCTTTACTGGCAAAAGCGAAGAAGGATGAAATAACAAATTGTTGTCTAGTGGAGGAAAACTTGTATTTGTTAAACAAGTTTTGGCAAGTATAAATCTATATATATATATATATATATCAATTCTTTGTTATTCATGTTCCTTTATTTTTTTATATTTTGCAAATACACTTCATATATTTTAATAATATTTGATTAAAAAAAAATTATACAATACACATCAGCACAAGACAAAACTGAAAGTTTTTTCTCCCAAATTGAAGTTTTATCACACCCAGCTGATTGTGTAGTAAGACAATGTCAACATATGACTTAGCCAACAATCTCTTTACTTCCATTGATAACCACCTATTGTAGGAGCATTATACTGAGATATTGTAAATTAGATCACAGACTGATCCAGACAAGGCATCAAGAAGAATATCTAAACACTTAAAACATTGAAACATGGATTAACAGTCGAGCACCAGAGCTACGAAGAATAATTAGCAAACTAATCTCGAAAGGGAAAAAAATAATAGGAAGAACAGATGCTAACATATAAAGATTGTTTCGTATCACCAAAAACTCTTGTAAAACATATTTGCTGAGATAGTATTTCAATAGCTTTAAAAGAGATTATTATCTAAAATCATACGCAAGTACCAAATTGGCAGTGGTTTTTTTTTTTTGTTCATGTCATTTTTAGACTTTTTTTTTTTTTTTTTTTTTTTTTTAAAAGATGTTAATAAATAGAAAATCTACTTTAAGAAGCTATTACTGAAAGCATTAGGGAAATCTCAATCCAAATTCAATTCCCATATAATAAATTGATAGATAAATAGATAACCCAAGTTACTAACTCAGTGAACTCTTCAACCAAACCAAATATGCAAAATCTAGATCTTTAACATGAAACTTACGTGCATCAACAAGTAGATATTTGGGAAAATGTAGACTGTATTGTAGGCCTTGTATAGGACAGATACATGCATGGTTTTCAATCAGTTGTTCAAATTTTTCAAGACAACGGAAAACAAAACAATAAAAGAAAACCCAACTCAATAAAAAAATAAACTCCACATCAAAGCAGAGTGTAAATTGAAAGCCATGTAAGAATCATGAAAATCGAACAGAGTGTAAATCGAAACCCATGTAAAGCAAAACACATGGAAAAATCCAAATTGGAAATCAGTTTGTAAGAAATAACCAAATGGTGATTTTGTTGTGATAGATTTGTGGAAGAAATGTGCAGGTCTCTTATGGGTTGGAAGACGACGGCGTGGACGATTTGTGGGCTGGAAAACGACAGCATGGATGATCGACGGAGAGAAGAGGGCGTGGACAATCGAAGCAGATGCAGGTCTCGTGTTTCATATGTTTTGGGATGAAGAAAAAGAAAAATGAGGGAAATGAAATGAAGAAAGAGAAAGAACGAGGGAAAGAGAGATGGTAGATGAAATAATAAAATATAACTTTCAATGGTGAACAATACCTCGCCAAATATGGAGAGAAGGTAAGATATACTGTAGGATAATTGTCAAACTTGGGAAGTTTAGCTAGGCCAATGCAGATATTTTTTCCCACATTTGCTTTTAATTTGGACTTGCATTAGTAAATGGTTAGGCCATTGCCAATGCTCTAGATTGTGTTTGAATGTTAAGATGAAATGAGTTGAGTTAAGTTGAGTTGAATTGTAAATAGTAATATTTTATAGGTCACATTGAGATGGTTGAGATGTGTTTGACTTTTTAGATTGAAATGTATGAAGTAGGTTGAGATGAGTTGAGTTTGGTTCAACAACCAAATACAGCAAAAAATGTTATGTATGTGGTTGAGAATGTATTTTCTAACTTCCTTAATTTGAGGAGGAATGTAGGAAAGTTGCAAAAAGGAATTCAAAAAAACTTATAGTCAAAAGAGAAATGATATTTGTAATCGCAAAGTGTGTAAATGCTACATAATCTTTTTTAAAAAATGAGTAAATACGTGATCCACATAAAAAAATCTAACATTTTAATAATATATTCTACTATTTTTTAAAACAACTATACGACCCTTGCAAATTTGTCAATGTTACCTAACATTCCTCTTATTTTGATATTATTGGAATAGTCATATTTTATTCGAAAAAAAGAAAGGAATCTGTTCCTAAATAAATAATATCATTCTATTGTGGCTTATTAGTGCAAAGCAAACGTGTCCCCCATTCAACAAGTGCAAAAGAAAAACTAAATCCCACGGGAACAATATCATAAGACGGCGAGCTGAAGTTGACCGCGCAGAAACTTTGATCCTTACGAGTAAAAGACGGGAAAGAAAACATACGAAATTTTGGCATAGAAGTAACACTCCCATCTTCCATGAAAAATCACGGTCTGTGAATGGATACTTCTATCTTGGCCAGATTTAAAGTGTGAAAGATGGTGTTCTAGTCGGACACCCCCTCCCCCCGAAAAAAAAAAGAAGAGAAGAAGAGTTTGGGTTGCGAAAAAAAAATTCATTTTGAAATCTTTCCGCTTCCAATCCAACCATATTTGCTGGTCTGAAGATGGGTGCAGTTGGTTTGCTCGTCTCCGATTTCATAATGTCTTTCATGTGGGTATGGTCAGGGGTTCTTATTAAGATCTTTGTGTATAAGATTTTGGGGTTGGGCCATGAACCCAGCGGCGAGGTTATCAAGTGTGTGCTCTCGATCATGAACATGTTCTTCTTCGCGTTCTTGGCTAAGAGTACCAAAGGTGGGGCGTACAATCCTCTCACCGTGTTGGCTGGTGCCATCTCTGGGAATTTTAGCCACTTCCTCTTTGGAGTTGGAGCTAGAATCCCAGCTCAGGTTAGCTCTATGGTGCTTTTATTTGGTCGTTTGAACCGATGTTTTTATTAGTAGATGGGCTTGTTTGATTGAAATACGAGTAGGTTTGATTTATCAGGGTGTCGAAGCACTTCCTGATTATCAAATGGATTTGTATAATTGCAGTGTCAACCTGATTTGCTTTACTTGCTTACTTGCTTGGCGATAAAGTAAACGGAAAAAAGGACTCATAGATTATGTCATTTAAAATTTTTTTGAACTAAGTAACTTTTCTCAGCAGCTGAGCTGAGCAATTGCAGCAAAGGAAAATAAGCTAAAATTATTTGAATTAGATTTCTGTGGCGGAAGCAAAGATATTTAAGACATTCACGTAGGTAATCTTAAACACAATCAGTTTTCAAATTAAAATAAAAAAAATTCGTAGTTCAGCTTTTTATGGCGGCTTCGTGCTTAAAAAGAAACGAATCTCTTGGGTGATTCTTCTTTTTTCCTTTTTTGGTGGAGCATGAATTGATTATATTTGATATGGTTAACCTGAGGCTTTGGTTGTCTAATTAAATTGAATCATCGCGGCATTTCAATAAGTTTGTTGAGAACGGCTTTGTTTAATTTATGGTAAAAACGATTATGTTTTGGAAACTTTTTGTTCCGGACTTAATTTGAAGATATTCTTTGCTGTGTCGGATGCTCAGTGCTTCTAGGGCTTGAAGCTTTATTATCCTGCTGAATGTGTACTTTGGTTGGGGGAAGCGAATTTGGGGTGGCATACATCTTTTCTACTGATTCAAAAGTGAGATTGGGTCCTCTCAAATCTTGAACTAAATACTGTTGCTAGCATTTGACACATGGCTTCTTTCTATGTTAAAACTATTGATCAAGGCGGATGGACAGTTAAGATTGGGTCCTCTCAAACCAGTGCAAGAAAAAAATATTGATCCAAATCTTCATTAACCAAGTTATCTGCCTTATAGAGAAAACCAAGTTATCTTTCTCTTGTGAAAAGACAAAGAGGATCAGATATTTGTGATTGGTGTTGAAATGAATCTTTAGAATTGCGACAGAGAATTAATAAACGGGCGGATATCAGCTACATAGCTTCCTGTATTGATTATGTCATTGACATAAAGGAGAAGAACAATTATGCCCAAAGTAGAGGTATGGACAAAATATTTGTGTCAGCCTTTCTACAGAGAAAGCCATGCTGTAAGAGCAGTGAAGAAACTGATGGAACCTGGCACGGTTGTGTACTTCTGCTTGTATTGTTTCGTAATTTAGTATATAAAGNGGAGGATCAGATATTTGTGATTGGTGTTGAAATGAATCTTTAGAATTGCGACAGAGAATTAATAAACGGGCGGATATCAGCTACATAGCTTCCTGTATTGATTATGTCATTGACATAAAGGAGAAGAACAATTATGCCCAAAGTAGAGGTATGGACAAAATATTTGTGTCGGCCTTTCTACAGAGAAAGCCATGCTGTAAGAGCAGTGAAGAAACTGATGGAACCTGGCACGGTTGTGTACTTCTGCTTGTATTGTTTCGTAATTTAGTATATAAAGTTTTGGCCAGGATTATTCGAGAAATGCTAGGCCTCCTTTGGCAGAACACTTCAAGGGATTCAAACCTCTTAATAAATAAACTCAAGAGGCATCCAATATCCATCATCAACCACCATCCAACCTTCATCAATGATGGGCTTTGTTGCATTAAAAGCAACTACAATAGGAGCACCAACCTGTATCACAGCAACACCAGCCATCAAGTTTGCAAAATCTTTTCTTCTGCTGATCTTTTTCGTAGCCTCTCTCTCTTTTTTTTTGGTTGCCAAATTCTATTTTTTTTTATTGTTAATTTTTTTTTATTGATCATAACAATAGGCAAAAAAACCCAAGCATACGGGCAAGGCTGGATCAGAGGCCCATTAGGGTCATTAATTAATTTGCACCACACTATCATTTTCCACATATGTACTTATCAAAAAAAGAAAAATCATTTTCCACATGTGTATCCCATCCTCTTCTTATGTGCTTCCAAAGCCCCATCTCATATGGCCCACTCATCTCATTCGAGCACCATTCTCCCCATGCTTCACCATGCTTCGATTCTAAGTAAGGGTGTAGCATGAATCTTTCTTAAGTCCTACTTTGGGTGTGTATGAGGTGGGAACTGTGTAATGATTGACTCATAATGTAAGTGATTACAAAGAGTCTCACTTGTGACTAATATTATTAGGAAATTGCACTTGTGACCAAAGTTTTAAATTTCGTACCGTACCGGCTAGTACGGCCGGTATTTACTAGATCGGGATAATGACCGGTATAGGAAAGGTATGTGTTTCGTACCGGGTCAAATATCGGCCAAACCGGTGCGTTTCGGTCAATGCTGGCTGGTTTTCGGTGTACCAACCCAAATTATTATTTTTTTGTAATTAATGTAAAAATTCTTACTTTTTCATAATTTTCACTCCAATTCTCACATCTGAAGACTATTTTTTTAACTTTTTTCAATCCATTTTTCTCGAGGAATGAAAATCAAATCCCTACTTCCCTTTTCGTGATGAAGATGAGTAATTATTTTTTTAAATAGTTGGATTGAGAACTTAGAAGTATTATTGAGTTTTATAAATATGTGTTTTAACTTTTTAAGACTTGCATTGATATTATTTTGAAATATAATTTATATGTATATAATTAATTTATTATATATAGACTATCCCGAAATGGTATCTGAAACGGTACTGGTACCGAAATATTTCATTCCGGTGCCTTAACCGAAACGGCCACCGAAACGGTATTCAAAACTTTGCTTGTGATAGATGCATCCTTGGGGTGTGATAAATTCTGAATTGTGCGGATTTGATTGTTAAGGCATTGCATGGACATATGCTGATCTCATATTGGATGATAATTTTGATACTCTAAATTGCTGATTGGATTGTGAAGGCATTGCATGGGCATATGCTGAGTCCACATATGCTAAGTCTCATATTGGGTATGAAATAGTAGACCTTTTGGGTCTAACTTGTTTTATACTTTTCAAAGGTAAATTAGTAGGCCTTGTTTGGATGTTGAAATGAGATGAGAAATATGTAAGTAGTAGTGAAATAGTTTGAGTTAAGATGTTTTATGGGGCTTTTGGAAAATAGAGAAAAAGTTGAATAAAAATATTATAAAGTTAAAATATTGTTAAAATATTATTTTTAATTTTATTTTTGTTTTGGAATTTGAAAAAGCTGAATTGTTTTCTGTGTTTTGTTTGGAAGTTTGGAAAAGTTGTAATGGTTAAGTAATGATTAGATGAAAAAATTAATATTTGAAATTGAAAAATATTTGTCTTTGAGTGGTGTTTGGATGTTGAGATGAAACCATCTCATTATCCCAACGGGAAGTCTTCTTGATCACATTTGAAGAAAAGAGATCTTATGGAAATAATTTTCGGTGGTTATAATTTTTCACTTTTTAACATTTAGGGATTTGATGAAATTTATGCCCTACAGATCTCAAAACCCTATAGACTTAAAATGAATAAGAAACATTAATAATGTGCATACCGCATATATAGTGATAAATGTAAAAATGTAAAAAGCTTTGTATGTACACACACACATGTGAAGCACAAAGTCAAACATGCACACACAAGTGCACATACACACAAAACATGTGTAGGTTTATTGTACAGGCAGATAAACACGTACACATCCATACATAAAAACCATTTATATGTGCAAATACATTATATTATACGGGTGCGAGAATCATAACTAGGCTGATTTGGTGGAAGTCTTGGTCACATCTGATCCAGCCTTGTGCAATTGTTGTTGCTGCACATGCATCATGAAGAAATTGTATATATCATGACCTACTTTTGTTGAGCTACAATCTGAATTGAAGATGGAGAATATAAGCAATCAATGCATCAAAGATTTTTCCTACCTATTTACAATATATAGTTTTGTCTGGAAGTAGGGAACTTTGCTCTTGTTCAGTCACATCATTCACTCTGCCATTATGTTTGTAAGTGAAAATTAAATATTATATGTTACAAGTTAAATTTATTAAATGAAAATGGCATGTCTATTTTAGGTAGTAATTTCATGTGGAATTAATAGAGTTGTTTAGTTTTCCTAATGCATGTTTTTTCCTTAACTCATGCTTCTTCTTTTTTCCTTTTAAGTTTTTAGAGGAAGTTAAAGAGCCTATAAGATATGAGTCTTGATATCTAGGGTTACATTGGCCCCCTATATAAAGCACACTTGGTCCATCTCTTTGCTTAAACAAAGTTTGCTAGGTTTCACGTTATTAAAATAGAAAAAAATGAGAGTTAAGGGGAGAGAAGAGGAACTCATTCAAAATTTGGAGATCAAGGTGCCATTGGCATTCTTATAAAGGTTTTACTTATTGTATGATGGCTCAAGGTATGCTAATTATGAATGCTGTGCTTGGGATGGTTGGATTATGTGGTGGGAATTTTATGGTTGGATCATGGAAAAATATCAGAGGGGATTGAGTAAGTTTTCACGGCATACCAGATATGAGGTAGGCAATGGTTCTGGTTTAAAGTTCAGGTATTATATGTGGGGTGGGGATCTGCCTCTCAAAATGGCTTTTCTGAGCTATTCTGCATTGATGAGTCTAAGGATGCATTGGTAGCAAGTCATTTGAAGTTTTCAAATGGGGTTTGCCAATGGATTTAGTGTATTTTATTAAAGTGGCACAGGATTGAGAGACAAAATTCTTGAATTCTTTTTATGCTCGGTTATATTCTGCTCAATTGAGGCAGGATGGGGAAGACAAAATGTGTTGGGCTACGTCTAAGAGAGGGTGTTCAAAGTCAAATTGTTTTACAACACATTGATTCCCCACTGTGGCTCTTCTTTCCATGGAAAGCCATATGGAGTAAGGCTCCCCCAAGAGCGGCTTTCCTCATTTGGACGACTGTGCTAGATAAGAACTTTACACCGACAACCTGCAGAGGAGACTTGTCATGGTAAAAAGAGAAATGATATATACAAGCCCCATATGCGCAAGCCCTTTATAAAAAAGTGGATATCACCATGGAAAAGTGTGAAAATTTACTTTTTTTTTTATGAGGCCCACATTTTTACAAAAGGCTTGTACAAGGCTTGTACATTTGAGGCTTGTATCTAGCATTACTCTGGTAAAAAAGTGGTGTTACATCTGCAGGACGGACAGGGAAGCCACGGATCACCTCTCACTCCATTGTGAATTATAGCCAGCGCCTTGTTGCGTGCGGGTTTTTGTCTCTTTGGGCTAGACTAGGTGATGCCTAGATGGATGGTAGCTTTACTATCGTGCTGGAAAGGAAGACTCAAGAATGTCCAAGTGGGATTTTTGTGGATAATGATACTGGTATGTCTAATATGCTTGCATATGGCGAGAAAGAAACTGTCAAAGCTTTGAAGATGGCTCAAGGGAAACAGTGGAACTTAAAGCATCCTTTTCTAGTACACTATATGATTGTTGGATGGCTGCCCATTTATGTTTCCTAACTTTAGTTCCAGAACTTTCTCAACTCTTTTACCTTTTCAAGCTAGATGTATCTATTCTATTCCCTTGTGTACTTGGATAGTACCTTGTTTGATCACTGATAATATGTACTTATGAAAAAGGTAATATTAATGTGCAGGTCTATGACTGCTTGATGTTGGTTGTGGTGTTGTTCAATGGGCATCCTGCTCTGTCGATGTTCTCTACGTAGGGTGAAATGTCCTGTAATGTAGAGAAAACAATTACAGCAAATCATGTATGAAGAATGAAAGTACTCATGCCCTGTGATTAGGAATTTTTTTTTTTTAATATTGTTTGGAGTAGATAATATAAGTTTACTGAACTATCTACATTGAAAATTATGTTCATTCAATTAGTGGCAGGCTCCTTATATCATGGAGGGAACTTATTTCTATATATATATATATATATAAACACATACATAAATACTTACATTGTGTAGGTGTGTGTTTGTTTCTGGCCTAATTTTTTCTCTATAGGTGATTGGATCTATTAGTGGGGTTAGGCTCATTATGGACACCTTTCCAGAAGTAGGACTTGGGCCACGATTAAATGTTGACATCCATCAAGGTGCATTAACAGAAGGATTCCTGACATTTGCAATTATCATCATCTCGCTTGGTCTGACCACAAAAATCCCTGGAAGTTTCTTCATGAAGACTTGGATCTCAAGTGTCTCCAAGTTGACTCTTCATATACTTGGCTCCGATCTGACCGGTGGATGTATGAATCCAGCCTCTGTAAGTATCTACAACAATTAAATCTATAGATTTTCTTTTTTGTCATTATTTAAGATGCAGAAACATTGGTCATAGGACTTAAGTATACCATACTTTCCTGATTCATGTAGGTGATGGGATGGGCTTATGCACGCGGGGATCATATAACGAAGGAGCATTTACTTGTTTACTGGCTCGCCCCAACGAAGGCAACTCTGCTGGCAGTGTGGATTTTTAAGTTGGTGGTTCGGCCAATAAAAGAGGAGAAAGCAAGGATGAAGAGTAAATCAGAATGAAAGTTTCTTGCTTTTCAAAGTTGGGTTGGATGATCCAATCTGATGGCATTTAGGTAGGTGAAAATGGGTGAACTTGAAACACTATTTGACTTGAAGGAATACATCAGTACTTTGTAGCATATCATCAATTCCTTCAGGTAATCAATTTGTAGTTACATTCCATTCAGGATGTCCAGTTGCTTCACCAATGTCTCTCTCTCTCTCTCTCTCTCTCTCTCTCTCTCTCTCTTAAATTTGCTTGGTTTCTAGCAGCCTAGGGCTAAGCCTTTGACTCTGTCCACTGGTTTCCGAACTCTGATCACCAAATGCATATGCACAAGCCTTTATTTTCGGTTTGTTTGTTTGCAACCCAATTAGCAATTAACGTACAATTGCCAATAAAAAAAAATCATTGGATATGATATTATTTCAAGTCTAATAAAGAATCAAAATTCATTTGATAAAATAATATTTTTTTTTATATAAAATTTAGTTCCTTGGACTTTCCACTCTTGCCTTTTTGTTGTGTTTGGTTGTTGGGAGTGAGTTTAATTCATCCCAAATTAATTATTGATGGGATTCATTATTTTTTTCAACTTTTTATAAAAATGTTAAACTCATCTCAATTTATTTCATACATTCAAACGGACATCTCAATTTATTTACATTCAAACACATCCCAATGTGATCCACAAAATATTACTATTTACAGATCAATTCAAATCATCTGAGATCACCTCAGCATCTAAATGTTGCTAAAGTTTTCACTCCTACAATTATTTATTTGTTGGGGAAGGACTAATTGGAGGATGAGGAATTAGCATACCGACTAGTTTCTTCCTTCCCCTTCCTGTTTAGAGATCCAACAACTTTCATACGACTTCCACTCCGATGATGGTTTGTGGAATTAAGGCGAGGCTAACGAGAAGCATGGGTGTCTCGAAACAACTATTGAAGTTTTAGCATTAGCGGCGGGAGGTAGTTCCATTTGTATAACTGAGACTGAGAGGAGTTGGAAGGTCACGAAGGAGATGATTCTGGGGATGTGCACGGTGAAACTGTTCACTAAAAACAAGGAATTTTATGCTACTTCAGCTTCAAGGGATGGTAGTAGAAGTTTTATAATTTATTGCTAAGAGATTTAGTTTTGTTTGTTTTCGTAGATAAGATGAGATGAAATTAAAATTAAAAGTTGAATAAAATATTGTTATAATATATTTTTTTAATATTATTTTTATTTTGAGATTATGAAAACAAATGAGGTTACTATTACCCACGGTTCGGAGTATGGAGGTGGTGGCAGATGTAATTTAGAGTTTTTTTTTTTAACTCTAAATTTAATTTTAATTTTAATTTCTGTTTTAGCCCTAAGTTTTTTATTTATTTATTTATGATTTTTATAATTTTTATTATTGATTATTAGTAAATAATACAGTGTCTAATTATATGATAATTGTTAGTTTTTATCATACTATAATATCTCATTATATCTTATCATTCTATTTATGATTTTTACAATTTTTTTATCACTCAAATTGTTAGTATTGATTATTAACTATTACCGTTTAAATAGACTTGTACTTTAGTGTTTAAATAAAATTTATTATACAAACGTTACTATACACTAATATTACAAGACCACAGTGTTATTTTACATTATTATAAATAGACTTGTACTATAGTGTTTAAGTAGAATTGTTAGTATTTATATTTGTACTATAGTATTCATTATTAACTCATTATACTATTCTATAATAGTGTCTAACTTTAGTTCTAACTTAATTATATACTAGACTATATGGTGTTATACTAGTGTTATTATACATTAATATTACATGATATTAATACTATGATATTTACATATACTAAACTATTATATGTCAATTTAGTCTATTTATACTATAGTATAACTATTTTATTATATAGGGATTACCTCATACTAGTATGTTATTGAATTTAATTATATAAATTCTAGTTATATAACTATATACCTATACTGATATATATGATCAATATATGGATACTACATATGTTTTGATAACATATATAGACAATATATGAGTCGGATTCAGAGAGCAAAATCGAAGTCAGAGTCGGATCAAAGTGGAGTCTGAGTCAGTCTGGCTATACCTCCGATTGGAACAGAGAAAAAAAAAAAAAAAAAAAATCTAACTCCAACTTCATTTTATTGAATTCATAACAGAGCTGGAACAGAATTAGACCGAAGTCGAATGCTTGAATTCTCTCTCGACCCTACTTATTGGTTAGTTGAAGCCGAGTGCGTTTTGTTATTTTATAAGAAAACTATTGGCCCCTCTAGACTAGGTGAGTTAATACAATTTGTATTCAAGTACAGTTTTAGTGTGGCATTATTGTTGGCAGGATAATGATAGATTTACTATTTATTTATTTTATTTTTATTTTTTTAATTTATTTTTTACTTAATAGTTAAAGAAGTGACTATTAATGAAGTTGTATATTTTTTTTTTCTTAATGATTAAAAATGTTAAGAAAATATTTAAAAGAAAATAATTAAAAATTAAAATTTTCAAATATATTATAAAGTAGTAAAATTGTGGTAGGATGATAGTAAGTCTATCATTATCTTTGTTGGCAATAGGCTGCAGAACCTCCAAGACAAATGCATATAGCATAATCATCATTAAAAGTGACCAATTTTCTACAATTGAGAACGTTTATACTAAAAAGTTTTGGACATAGGATATGTTTCATTTTATCTCATCTCATCATTATAATTTTTTCAAATTTTCACGCAAAGTATAATAACTATTTAACTTTTTTCAAATTTCAAAATAATAATAATAATATTAAAAATGATATTCTAAAAATATTTTATTCAACTTTTATTTCAACTCATCTCATCTCATCTCAACTTATTATTTAAACGACAGAGTAACATATACACGAGTGCATTGCCCAAAAGTTTAAAATGAAAAGAAAAACTAGTGATGGTTGAATATATATCTATATATATAATAAAAAAAGATTTATTAACCTATTTTTTTTTTTTTTTTGAAAACAGACTTCATTCATTACGTCAAAGTACGTTAACGATATAAGAGGGGATACAATCTACATCTATAAAAGAAGTAGAGTTTACAAGTGCATTCCTAGCCAGCTCGTGGGCTGCTTTGTTTCCCTCTCTACGAATATGATTTGCTGACCAACTATCAAACTTGCGTAACTGGCCCTTGATATCTTCGATTAGCATGCCTGTGGACAACCAATTCTCACCCTGTCCAAGGATGGCTTGAATTCCCTGTAGGGAGTCCCCTTCAAGGATTAACTTTGAGATGCCTAGATGGTCTGCCAAGCGTGTAGCTTCCAAAGCTCCTGCCGCTTCTGCTAAGAGAGGGTCTGGATACAGGCTTCTACATTGTCTTGAGGAAGCCACCACTGTCCTCGAGTGATTCCTTACTATGAGTCCGATCCCTACTTTGCATGTGCTTTTATTAATTGCAGCGTCCCAGTTGATCTTGAGATAATGGGGTGGAGGAGGAGTCCATATAACATTAGCCTGTTGAGGCCTGGCATGGTTTGTGAGTTTTAGAAGCTGCAAGTCTCTCATTTCCTTTAAGGTTACTCTAGCACTCTCTGCGATTGAATTGGGGTTGTTGAATTCCTGGTTAAAAACAAATAAGTTCCTTCTAAACCATATTTTCTTAGCCACCACTGCTAACTCCTCCACCATCTCGTTCTTGTCATTGGAGTTTAGGGAGGCAATAAGATCATGAAAAGAATACACAAAGGTCTTCCACTTCTGGAGTTGTCTTGAGCAATTGAGCCAGATGTCTTGGGCAGCAGGACAAGACCATAAGGCATGGAGAACGGATTCATCCTCCTTTAGACAGATGGGGCAGAGAGGTTTGTCTAGGATCCTTTTCTTGAACAGGTTTAGGTTGGTGGGCAGCGCCTCGTTACAATCCTTCCAAAGAAAATTCTTGTCGGCTGGAGTGACATTTAGGTTCCACAATCTTTTCCAAAACTGGTCCCTTTGAGGGGAATCTGACCCCTGTCCTCTATCCATATCTTCCCACTCCTTTAACATGTGGTAAGCATTCTTAACTGAATAGGTTCCTTGGGAAGTTCCTGTTCAGATCAGTCTATCCTCACCATTAGAAACACTGAGAGGAATCTGATGAATGAGTTCGGCCTCCTCATGATAGAACAAGTGATTCACTGGTTGAGTATTCCACATCCTCAAGTTCTGGTCTATGAGAGTGCTAACCTTGGCTTCCCTATTTATACTAGCTCTGGGCCTCTGAATTTTGAAAGAGGTAGGTCTCAGGATCCACTTGTCTTGAAGGATATTGATACTTGAACCATTGCCAACTCTCCATCTCATCCCTTTTTCCAGCAAAAATCTAGCATCCAGAATACTACGCCAGATGTAGGAAGGTTTGTTTCCTATATTGGCTTTCAAAAACTGACAGTTAGGAAAGTATTTAGCTTTAAGAACTTTTGAGGCTAGGGATTGAGGGTATTGGATTAATCTCCAGCCTTGTTTAGCTAGCATGGCAAGATTAAAACTGTGAAGATCTCGGAAGCCCATTCCCCCTATAGCTTTAGCCTTGCCCAAGGTCTTCCAAGATATCTAGTGAATCTTCTTCTTGTTTTCTGCCTGACCCCACCAAAAGTTCCTCATCAACTTATTTATCTCATTCAAAAGAGTACGAGGGACGTTGAAGATTGCCATACTATAAGTTGGCATTGCTTGGAGTATAGATTTGATGAAGACCTCCTTCCCGGCTTGAGAGAGTAGTTGGACTTTAAAGTTACTAAGTTTCAGCCGAATCCTATCCAGGATTTGCTTGAGGGATTTAGATCTTGATCTACCAAATAGTGTTGGGAGACCCAAGTATCTTTCATAAGTTTGGTTGGAATTTACCCCTGCTATGCTCAGGATCAGATCCTTATTCTCTTTGGAAGTATTTCTGCTGAAGTAGATTGAGGTCTTGTCTTTGTTTAGGCGCTGACCAGAAGCTTTGTTGTAGATGTTAAGAACATGAACTAGCCTGCTCCATTCCAGAGAGTTTGCTTTGCAAAAAAGGAGACTGTTGTCTGCAAACAGCAAGTGGTTGATTGTAATTCTTTTTCTAGAAATAGGAACACCTGTTATGGCCTTTGTCTTCTCGGCATTGTCCAGCAGGGAAGTTAGAGCTTCTGCACATAAGATAAATAGGTAGGGAGACAAGGGATCTCCCTGTCTAATGCCTCTCGAGGGTTGGAAGATTTCTTGGGAGGAGCCATTCACTAGTATTGAGTAAGACACTGTCTCCACACAGTTCATCACCAGCTGCACCCATTCTTCTGCAAAACCCAGCTTTAACATGACCTCTCTTAAAAACTTCCACTCTATCTTGTCGTAGGCTTTGCTCATATCAAGCTTTAAGGCCATAAACCCCTCTTTCCCTAATAATTTGCTTTGCATAGTGTGAAGAGCTTCAAAGGCCACTATGAGATAATCTGAGATCAGTCTACCCGGGACAAATGCAAATTGTGTGGGAGAAATGATGTCTGGCAGAATATATTTTAGCCTATTAGCAATAGTCTTAGATATTATTTTGAGATGACATTACATAGGCTAATTGGGTGGTAATCAGCAACTGTTTTGGGATTATCCTTTTTGGGAATTAGGACTATCTGAGTAGCATTTATCGAATCAACTTTGCCGCCTGAGTTTAGAATATAAAGAGCAGCTTCACCTACCTCCTTACCCACTAGAGGCCAGTGTTTTTGATAGAATACAGGGGGGAAACCATCTGGTCTTGGTGAGCTGAGTGGGTTCATGTTGAAAATAGCCTCCTCTACTTCTTGAATTGTAAAACTTCTCGCAGTTTTGAGTTCATCTCTGCTGTTACTAAAGGATTAAGGTGCTGCAGCGATTCTGTTATATCTTGAGGGTCGGATGATGTAAAAAGGTCTTTAAAAAAATTGTTGAATTTTGTACTAACATCCTCAGGTGTAATGGCTATGGACCCTGCCTCATCTGCCACTTGTTTGATAGCATTCCTTCTTTTTCTCTGCGTTGCACACTGGTGGAAGTACCTGGTATTTCTATCTCCCTCTTTGATCCATTTTTGTTTAGCCCTCTGCCTCCAGTGAATGTCTTCCTCTTCGAGAAGTAGGTTAATTTCTCTTCGAGTGGCCTGAATCATCTCTTTGAGATCCCCTTTGTTTGTACTTTGAAGAGCTTTGAGCTTCTGGTGGCTGTTGTGGATTTTCTTTTTTATTGTACTTGCTGTGTTTATGCTCCAATATCTCTGCTTTTCTCTACAACTTAAGAGGTTTTCTGTGACCACCTTCATTTTGTTAGATGTCATCGTGTTTCTACTCCATGCTTCCTCGATCACTTTGATGCATTCCACCTTTAAGCCCCAGCTGGCTTCATATCTAAATGGTTTCTCCATTCTGCTAAGCTGTTGATCGACAGGATTAATGTTGAAAACAAGTGGTCTGTGGTCTGAGCAAACGGATGCTGTTGTGTTAACTGTGGAGTTGCCATATAATTGCTGCCATGGATAGTTTGCACAAACTCTATCAAGCCTTTCCTTAGTGAATTGCCGACCTTCCCTATTGTTACACCACATAAATTGGTCTCCCAACTGACCTAGATCAAACAAACCAGTTTCCACAAGAGTCAATCTAAAGTCTTCCATTTGAGCTAGTGGTCTTTGGCTTCCCCCAAGTTTTTCCCCATTGTGAATAATCTCGTTAAAGTCACCCATGCACAGCCAAGGGTGATCCTCAACAGGTTGCAAGGCACGAAGGAGAGCCCAACTTGATTTTCTTTTGGAAGTAACTGGATTTCCATAGAAGCCAGTAATTGACCAGCTTGGTTTTTCATCTTCGGAAATCACATTAAGTGAGATATGGTAATAAGAGTAATTAATCAGGTTTGCTTGAATTGAGTCACTCCAAATGAATGCTAGACCTCCACTAGCTCCCCTGCTATCCACCACAAAACTGTGAGCCATTCCTAACTTTCTCTTTACCAGTTCAATCTTCTTCCTACAGCATTTAGTCTCCATGAGGAAAATGAGACTAGGGAACTTGGATTTCACCAACAGGTGAAGCTCTCGAACTGTCCGAGTGTGGCGCCCCCAACTTCCATGTACGGACACACACGGAAATCGA
Organism: Pterocarya stenoptera; assembly: GCA_003123785.1. Taxonomy (NCBI): domain Eukaryota; kingdom Viridiplantae; phylum Streptophyta; class Magnoliopsida; order Fagales; family Juglandaceae; genus Pterocarya; species Pterocarya stenoptera. Next base: position 103,529 of record QEOT01124078.1, read on the forward strand.
AACACCCAGGATGATGAGAACACGGTCACGCACCCCATCGACATGTGCTGAGTGTGTGCAATGCCACATGTGTACAATAAAATAAGCAGCGGAACGATTAAGTCAAATAACTAAGTACCAGAGTTTTAATACAATATCATAGTACTGAAAATCCACATGTCAACATAATACAATTTTGTTTACAAAACAACATCAAATCAACTAAAATACAATAAGCAAAAACAGCAATAATCTTCAACACAAATATAGCCCATGTCCCTACTCCTCAGGCGGAGCCGCATCCTCGGGCTCAGCCTCATCAAAACCTGCATCGAAATCTACCGTCCCACAAAATGGAACCGCATGTAAGTAAAACAAAAAAAAAAACTCAAAGACATAAATATATTTAAACAACCAACGCTATGCATGCTCATGATGACCCAAGCGTAAAACCCGAGAAAACACATTTATCGAAAAACACAATTTTTCCACTCACGCCAAAAACACCATTTGGCACAAATTAACAATCCAGAATAATTACATTAATTCCAATTTTAACTGTATGCACCATGGCCTCCCCTAGGGACCATCCACATACTCTGGCTTCCCATCTTCACCCCACGGGTAACGACCGTGCAAGTGATACATGAGTGATGCCCAGTTCCGCGCCCACCGCGTACATAGCCAGGCATCCTCTGACCCCCGCCAGCCCGAGGAGTCACGGAGTCGGATCGAGAGCGCTACCATCCCGTCCAAGTCCCGGGCAAAAGCCCCAGGGGACGACACTCAGTATATTCCGCTCCCGAGTGTCCAGAGGAGCTCCACCGAGATAATATCCCATCTCGGCTTGGGGGTGATACACACGCACCCAAAAAGCCTTAAATATAATTCCTTAAAACACACACACACCCACGCATGCGTGCACAATGCCATGAAATCAACAACCAACAGTTATCAGCACAACCAGATAACCAATTCACAGTTTATAAAACAAGTTAGTGCAAAAATATATTAAAGTCTTAAAAGTCTTTTGGAGAAATACTTACAGCGCTTGATAATAATTTTAGGAGGATCACGGAGGAACTGGAAGCACCAAATCAGCAACTCCACAGTGTAAAAACACTGTGGCCGAATACACTGTAAACCCAAATTTGCACGGAGTCAAACGAAGACTTGAAATTGATAGGGTAGGGCCTATTGAGGTCGGTGAAGCTAATGGTAGTGAAGGTTGGCCGTGGGTGGCGGCCGAAACGGTGGTTTAAGGCCGAGAATATCAAATCGGAAGTGGAGCTCGCACGGGCGGCTCCGGCGACGGATCGGGGCTGGGTTTGGGTGGAAAAGCTTGGTATTGGGCCGGTGAAGAAGTGGTAGAAATTTGGTGGCCAATGGTGGCCGGACGGCGGCGGAATGGGAGGAGGAAGCTCACGGCTTCGCACGGCTCTCGGAGGCTAACGACGGCGCGGCGTGGGCTGGGATTTGGAGGGGTAGCTCGCCGGCAGGTGGGGAAGCCGGTGGTGCCGGCGGTGAGGGCCACGGCCGGCCGGAGGCGGTGCAGGAGGCTGAAGACCGAAAGCACGTGGGAGAGGAGAGAGAGAGAGAGAAACGGGCTGGGCGTCCGAACGGGAGAAAGGAAGAAGAAAAAGAAAGAAAGAAAAGAAAAAGGAAGAAAAAAAGAAAAGAGGAAAAAGAAAAGATGGGGAAAAGAAATGAGGTCCAATCCTCACCACTTTCGAGTCACAACTGATCCTCAAAAACACTATTTTTAAAACGGCAAATTAAATAAATAAAAACAAACTCAAAACTAATTAAAATAAAATATTAAACTCCAGTAATAACATTCTTTAAAATAAAAAGCAATTAAATTGCATAACACTAATTAAAATTAATCAAATGCAGTGAAATGCTTTAAATAAAACAATAATAATTTTAAAACCCATAAACAAACCAATTTAAATCAAAGATCAATTTAAATCCAAAATAATAATTAATAAGAAGAAAGCCCAATAAAATAACTTTCACAATTTAAAATATTATAAAATAATATTCTAAAACTCCCAAAATTTTAAAACTAGAGAATCAATCATTAAATTAATTAAAATAATCCTTTATTAAAATACACTAAAATACGGGATGTTACACCGAGGGTTCACAAGCCCTCGGCAGTTCCAACTTAAGCATATCATTATTTATGGTGGGGCTGCCTAGTAGCCTCCACCATACTTTCTTTCTTAATGACCACTGCTTGCTCTTCATCTAGTTTCTGTCTTTTGTGGGTATTTGGGGATATGGGCGAGTATTCAACCTTCCTCTTCAGGGGTATTTCATCACACACCATAACATGATCCTCTACCTCTATGTCATTTTCATTTTTGGACTGTTCTCTTGCTCTTCTTTTCCAAGTGCATTTTTTTGAAGTCTTCAAAAATGTTATCTGTGACTCCAGGAAAAGGTTAAGGGAACTAACCTGGTTAGCAATGGATGGATCTGACTCAGGAAGTGGCACTAAGTTCTGATGGGCCTTCCTTGGTTGTGCTTTAATTTTGCTGCTTTTGCCTTCATTATGTGCATCAAATCCACTTCCCTTGTCGAAGCATAGGACTTCGGGGTCTGCTTGTGGCTTTGTACCCACTTCCACCTGATTTTTCTTATTTTTCAGAGTCGGGTTGTGCTCCTTAGGTTGAGTAGCCTTGCTAGCATGCCCTTTATGGTCTATTATTGGGTCATCTTTCTTTTCAGGTACAGTGTCTATCGTTGCTCCCCTACTTGCTGCCTGGTTAGGGGCGTGGTCCACTGATATGGGTGACGTATGCCTCATACCAGGAATAGTGTTTTCTGGGTGCAGTTTTTCCCGCCAAGAGGTTCCCGCCTCTTCCCTTCCTCCTCCCTCATAGCGCTTGATGGATAAGCTCTCTGGTTTTGGAGTGTTTGCTCGAAGCCAGGGGCCATACTCGAGCTTGAGTGACTCCTGATTACGTTGTCTTGGGTTTGTGTAGCCTTCCTTCTTATGCTTAATTACTCCGCAGTGAAAACAGAATGCTGGCAGCCTCTCATACTTGAATGGGAGCCATAATGTATCTTCATCAATCTTCATAAATCTGCCTCTGTTCAGGGGAATCGTAATGTTGATGCGGACCTTCATACGTAGGAATTGACCCCATGCACATCCTGATCTGTCTGTGTCTATCTCCATTACTTCTCCAATGCTAGCTCCTATTTGAGAACCAAACTCTGTGTTCATACTACCCAAAGGCATGTTGTGTATCTATATCCAAAAGGGCTCGTGTGAGAAGTTGATGTCGTTTGGAGAGACTGTCCAGTCGACATCTTCCATGCAGACTAGGAATCTGTCAAATGTCCACGGACACCCCTGCATGACCTTGTTTTTATCTTGTTCCAAGTTAAATTCCACCAAGAACTTGTTGTTTCCCATTTCCTTGAATTGTACCCATCCGACAGGACCCCAGATCTTTGACATTGTGTTTCTAAAAGCTTCCTTGTTTACCAGTTTGTCAGCAATCACCAGGAGCATCAGACAGAATTTCTTGTCCCTCACCACCCTTGCCACCTCTTCTTTAGAAACTGTGAAATCTTTCTTTTCCTGTTCTGTTAACGTGAAACCTTTCCATAGTCTTTCTAACTCAGCCTCCATGTTGTCCTCTGCAGCGAAAGCTAGAACTCCATGGACTTACTTTGCTCAGAGCAAAGACAATCCCTCTCTCGGAGGACCCCAGGACCCTTGGAATTCATATAACTCTCTTATTAACCTATTTGTTGTCGCACTAAACATACTGACGATATCAAAACTTGTGGTATAACTTAGATCGAAACAATCAAATATAGATACACAGCTGTATGTAAGTTGAAGAATTCTAAAAATAGATCCGCTTCTAAGCGGTCTGACCGTTTATCTCTAATAAACAGCCCTTCTATCAGAATCAACCACGTTTGAATTTACATCAAAATAGAAATAGTCTCAGCCACACAAGATCAGCCCTGCCCCTTTCAGAATCTCTTCGTCCCTGCTTTTCGAATCGCACAAAACTGCCATGCCCCTTTTGAAATTCACACAAGATCAACCCTGCCCCATTGCAGAGTCTGCACCTCTCTCTCTCTCACCTCCTTGAGGATTTAAAGTGAGAGCATCCTGAGTCACCCGCTGCACCGTTGTGATGAAACTATGTGGAATGCTTTCCTTCCTCTTCTGGCATTTGGTCCCCTGTTTGCCAAACCATATCTTACCGACGCCTCCGGTGGTCGGTGGTAGCTCTTGCAAAGGAACATTGGCATTACAACCATGCACATGCAACTCCTCAACAACGATCGTGTGGTCATTTTCGACCGCACCAACTTCAGTAGGTCTAATCTGCCATTACCCAACGGTAAATGCCTGATGAAACGGCGCTGAAAATCGACTGCATTGCACACTTGGCTGAATACGACGTCGCCTCCAATTCTTTTCGAGCACTTTTTGTCCAAACAAACGTTTGGTGCTCCTCTGGCTCTATCTTGCCCAATGGCTGTCTGATCCTAACCGCCAGATTCAATGATGGGAAACATAAAGTCAGAATATTCAAGTCCTGCAGTGGCTGTGACTGGGAAGAGATAGGCGACGACCTAGTAGCTCGGCGATGGTATGCCACTAATCATATTCTGCCAGATGGACGCCAGATCGTCATTGGTGGGAGAAGGTAGTCAACTATAAATTTTATCCCAAGACTAGCAGTGCATCAAATACATATAGTCTGTCATTTCTGGCGCAAACCAACAATGCAAACATAGAGAACAATCTATACCGATTTGTTTTTCTTAACGTTGATGGAAATTTATTCATCTTCTCAAATAATTGAGCTGTTTTATTGGACTATGCAAGAAACAAGATCGTGAAGACGTACCCAGCAATACTAGGAGGCGATCCAATGCGGCAGACGAAAACAAAGATGAAAGGGAAACACCAAAAGCCAGTAGTCCTTCTAATCGGGTGAGGTTCGGTCACACGAAAACAAAGATGAAATGCATACGTGTCTAAATACTATTAGTGGGCTATTTTTAGTGGGTTATAAGCCCAACTGGTCAGAAGGTTTTCTCTTCTAAAAAGTAATCATGATGAGTTCCTCCGAGGAATGAAACCAATGTTTTGTAGCCAAAAGATACCTAATCGTCAGGACTAATGCAGAACAAACTTGATCTTTGTGCTCAAGAAATTATATTGTAATTTCCTAAGGAATCGAGTCCCCTAGAGACTACCACTCGGTACTTGGATGAAAAGCAACGAACCTGATCTTTAAACTTTCAAAGGAAAAATAGCACGTTTGCGTCCCAACTGGACAAATGAGGTTCCATAATTACAAGAAATACAAGGGATCCTTTTCATATGTTTACTCAGTTTCTTACACTAAAGTCATATGACTACAACAGAATCGCAGCAATTAACAATAACAAGGAAGAGATGGAACTCGTACAAAAGAATTCAGTAAACAAGTTTGGGCTCAAACTCTGCATAATCAACAGATCCAGATTCAATTGGAGGCATTAGATATGCAGCCAGGAGCTCTGAGGCCAATGCCGTAATAAGTGGTATCTTCTTTAAGTTCTTCACCACGGGTATGTCCTCGCTCTCCCCAACAGCAATCAGCTTCTGGTTAATCTCCACCATGTTGTCCAGCTTCTTTTTGAATTCAGGGTTCTCAACATCCAGCACGGCTGGGAAAATTCTAGCTGTTGTGCGGTTTGTCTGCGTAAACAGAAATTTTAACATCCCATTTAGAGGACTGCTGAAAATCAAAGATATTATTTTATTATGTTCTTTGTCCTAGTTGAATAGAGAGATCTTTTTTTTTTTTATGAACAGTAGAATAGAGAAAATGATGACCACAGGAATGCAGGGAAAGCACTGAAAATTGAGGATCTGACAAAATATGACTTTAGGCAGTCCCTGCCATTTTCCTAGTTTGTCTGGGCAATTTAGTAGCACAAAATGGCTTGATAACTGAGATTATTGCTTGAAAAGTATTTAATAAGACATCACAGGCTCACCTCAATTATGACATGCATATCAAATTCTTTTGTGTTGAGCCCAATGCCTTCATAGAAAGCTGTGCGCTGGCAATCATTTAGGTACATTGTCACGTAAACCTGCAAGGTAGATTCATGAAGTTGTGAGAAAAATATAGAAATTTAGGGACAGATCTTCAACCTTAAATTTGAAGAATTCTTCTATCAAAAAATAAAAATAAAAATAAAAATTGAAGAATTCTAATTAGTTTGGATCTCATAAATGGAGAAAAGAACAAAACATTAGGAATTCAATATATAACTCCAGTGGAAACTAAGATTGTAAAACTAATATTCTAGACTTCATTCCCTTAACATTGTCTGTAGCTGCAGAATTCTACAATTCCTTTCTATCCTTTTTCCATCAGCCAATTATTGTGTTAGAAAATCTCACAGAAACATCAAGATTTATATAACTTCATAAGTTTAGTGATGGCACTTATAAAAAAAAATTAGCATTGGTATAATACCGAAAGGCAGAAGAATCGGGCCCACAACTTTGCTTTCCAGTCATTGAGAAATTGGGGCTGGGCCTTCATTAATGCAGAGAAGAAATCACCATGCCGGTTCTCATCCTGGCACCAGTTCTCAAAGTACTTGAAAATGGGATAACATTGGTACTCAGGATTGGTCTTGAGGTGTCTGTATATGCTTATGTATCTCCAGTATCCAATCTTCTCAGATAGATAAGTGGCATAGAAAATGAACTTAGGCTTGAAAAATGTGTACTTTCTAGCCTTTGTTAGGAAACCCAAGTCCAACGCCAAATTGAAATCAGACAAACCCTTGTTCAGAAATCTGCATATAGTACAACAATGTAAGTACCAATATTGATCACAGATATAATGCCCCAATATAAGTACCAATAATGATAAATGATGTAATGAATTAATATGCAATAGAAAAAGACACAAAAGTAAGTCTAGAGATATTGTTTGCATACCCAGCATGCCTTGCTTCATCCCTGGACATGAGAGAGAAAATTTCAGCTACCACTGGATTGGTTTTCTGCAGGGTCAATCGTCAAAACGATTAAACCAGCTCAATACTACGAGAATAAAACTGCCTTAAACTGAAAAGAAATGAAACTGTGGGGTTTCATTTGGCCTAAAAGGGCATAAATTTGGATATGAATCCCGTTTTCTGATAACATTAGCTCCAAACTAAAAGCCACCATTTAAAATTTTGCCTGAAAAACCAAATGGAGGGACGAGGATCCTAACTCAGTAAGACAGAAGCTTAGTTCATCCATCCCAGAGAACAATGTTTCAGAGTCACCTGACTCATAATACCACTATTCGATTCGAAAAATTAAAGCTACTACTGGTGGGCTAAGTTTTGTACAAGAGAAAACTGATTGATGTTGAACACCAATTGAGAAAAATACAGCTTCTAATATAGAAATTAAGGATGTTGATTATCTCGGACAAAGTAATGAGAAATTTTTACAAGCAATTCTAAGTATTTTGTAAAATTTCAAAATTCGGATTCAATTTAAAATATTTGAAAATTCGACTTCCCAAAATCTAGCAGTTGAAACAAGTTCCTTCAGAGGTGGAAACAAACTCACAAACAAGTAACTTAGATAAGCACGTGATAAGGTAACAGTATCAGAAATTGACGAATTAGAGAGCCATACCTTGAGCCTTCTTCCAAGTTCTTTGTACAAAAGGAACCCAGAGAACTCAGCAGTGCATGACCTCTCCAAGAACTCTACAAAGATTTTCCTCAGAGGTCCTTGCAGTTTATCAGCAGCCTCCTTGAACTCCTTGTTTCTCACAAAGTGCGTCTGGTTGTAGTCAGTCTTGAATTCTTGCAGCAGAGCTTCAAACTCAGCCTGGTTGAGGTTCTTATTGATCTCAGTGTTGAAAAGGGTCTCCATTTCATCAAAGTCAGTGGTGTAAAACCTCGGTGCCAAGAGTGTCTCTTTAAAGGCGGTTTTAGGAGCCTTCTTACTAGGTTTAGTGGTGGTGGGCGGCGGCTGTGAAGTGGCCGTCATTTTGATGGTGGTGAACTTTGAGTAAGATCCACATCTTGGGTTGTTGAACTTAGGACTTGCAGTGCTGAATTTGGAGATGGGTTTTACAAGAGCCATTTCTGCTGCCATTTCTGGAGCTAAAGCTTTTGCCTTGGTGTGGTGCTGGGAGCGTCCTTCAAGGGAGTGTGAGGGAGTGAGTCCCTAGTTTAATGGCCGTGGGGGTTGGGAAGGGATAAGATGTGGTCGAGAGATGTGAGAATCTCATCCAATGAAATCTATCTATTTGGCATTACATGACACGTGGCTGGTGATTATGGGCCTGTCTCGATTACTTGATTTCTTGTGGTGTTTCTGCCCTTGGGGTGAGAAGTGAGAACTTGTGGTCTCCTTTTCCCCTCATTAAATTCTCAAAGAGTCTTTCTTTGATATTTCTTTCTTTCTTCTTTATCTTTTATTTATTTTATTTTATTTTTATTTTATTATTATTATTATTAGTATCATAAGATTTTCCACTGATATTTTCTCTGAAGAATTGTACTTTCCAAACCAATTATCAGTTTTATTTTTTGTTCATCTTGGCCTAATTCTTGTTGTTGGAACAATATTAAAAGGTAATTACGTATGTTGGCTAAATTTAGAACTCGTTTGGACAGTTAGAGTATTTCATAATTCTATAAATAGTAACAAAATGATTTCAATTAAAATGTTTTATTAAATTTTGAGAGACGAGAAAAAAAATTGATTAAAATATTATAAAGTTAAAAATTATTTGAATATAAATTTTTAATGTTATTTTTATTTTGATGTTTAAAAAACTTGTATTGATTTTTTTTTTATTTGTAAAAATTGTATTAATTTTTATGTTTGAATAATGATTAGATAATAAATTAAATAAAAATATTTAAAAATTTGAAATTAAAAACTATTTTATATTTAAATGATGTTTGAAAATCTTACGCCTCATCTGTGTGTCCAAATGTCCATTTTCTTGTAGTTGGGACATATTGTAATTACGTGTGTTGGCTAAACTCTACCCAGTACATCAAAATTGGACACTTGAATATTTTGGGATTGATTTTTTTTCACATATTAATTTAAATATTTTTTTTCTTTGAATTTGAACTAATGAAAATTTTCTAAGATTGTTATTTAAACTTGAGAGTTTGGCCTCATTTATTTTTATAACTCTCCTCAACTCATCTCATCTTATCTTATATAATTATTACAATTTTATTAAATTTTCACACAAAATAAAATAAATAATTTAACTTTTTCAAATTTTAAAATAAAAACAATATTAAAAAAATATATTGTAATAATATTTTATTTAACTTTTAACTTTAATCTCAACTCATTTCCTTTCATTTCATCTGTAAAAACAAACGATGCCAGTGGTAGTGAGATAGAAATATGAATTTTGGCCGCATGTAATTTATTGTTATTCATCTAAATTTTCACACAGCATTAAAATACTCAATAAATAATATAGAATTAACTTCTTGTGTCTATCTATCTCATTTGAATATATATTTTTTCTAATCTAAACATCTTTAAACTCTAAAAAAGAATGAAAATTCATTTTGCAACTCCAGACTATCACTTTTTTTATTTTTATTGCACTTTAGATTACCAAAACCAATAATTAGCACTTCAAACTACCATATTTGTTTTTCAATTTACACCCCCACAAATTTCCAAATTGTATTATTTTGGATAATTGATTTGATTTTTAATATTATGTATAGTTATTTTTTTAGTTTAATAGTTCTCACTTTGATTTTTAAGGATTATACATAGTACCAACAACTAGCCTAGATTTGGAATAGCATTTGTACATTTGATTTTTTTTATTCTTATTAAATTAAAAGAATTCTTCAAGTCATCATCCATACATTATATATTTGATAAGAAAAAAAAAAGAGTTATAGCAATATAACATAATTTTTCTTGATGTAACAACATCACGTGAGATTACCACTCTGAATTGTGACGATATTTTGACATGAGAATTGGAGCCATTTTTTGAATTCGTGTTCGGTTTTTTTCTGTCTACTTTGTTTGGAATGTTTGATGGGATCTCCCTCCCCATCGTCTTTACTATCATTTTTATTTAATATAATTGTCATATTATCCATAACAAATTATGGTAGATCTGTCCTTTGATATTTATTTATTATTAATATTATAAGATTTTCCACTGATATCTTCTCGAGGAATTTTTTTTTTTTCCAACGAATTATCAGTTTTATTTTTTGTTCATCTTGGCCTAATTCTTGTTGTTGGAACAATATTAAGAGGTAATTACGTATGTTGGCTAAATTTAAAGCTCGTTTGGATGGTTGGAGTATCTCATAATTCTGTAAATAATATTCAAATAATTTAAATTAAGATGCTTTACTAGATTTTAGAAAATGAGAGAGAAAAAATTGATTAAAATATTGTAAAGTTAAAATTTTGTTTTATAAATTTTTAATTTTAATTTAATTTTGAATTTTAAAAAACTTGTGTTGATTTGTGTGTGTTTTTTTTTTTAATTTGTAAAAATTGTATTGATTTTGTGTTTGGATAATGATTAAGTAATAAATTAGATAACAATTTAAAGATTTAAAATTAAAAAATATTTTATATTTAAGTGATGTTTTCAAAACAAATTATGAAATTTTTTGAAAATTTCATGTCTCATCTATTTGTCCAAATGTCCATTTTCTTCTTGTTGGGACATATTGTAATTACGTATGTTGGCTAAACTCTACCCTTCATATTCAGTGCATCAAAATTGGACACTTGGATATGTTGGGATTGATTTTTTTTCACATATTAATTTAAATATTTTTTTCTTTCAATTTGAACTAATGAAAATTGTCAAAGATTTTTATTCGAACTTGAGAGTTTTAAGTGGTTGAGAGATAGAAATATGAATTTGATAGAAATATGAATTTTGGCCGCATGTAATTTATTGTTATTCATCTAAAATTTTTAGACAGCATTAAAATGCTCAATAAATAATATAGAATCCGCTTCTTGTGTCTATGTATCTCATTTGAATATTTTGTTTTTCTAATCTAAACATCTTTAAACTCTAAAAAGGAATGAAAATTCATTTTACAGTCTCAGACTATCACTTTATTTATTTATTTATTTATTTATTGCACTTTAGATTATCAAAACCAATAATTAGCACTTCAAACTAACATATTTGTTTTTCAATTTACACCCCCAAATTTCCAAATTGTATTATTTTATATAATTGATTTGATTTTTAATATTATGTATAGTTATTTTCTTAGTGTAAGGGGATTTTCCTCCCATTAAGCCCAAAAAGCCTGAGTATGAATGAGAACTAAGACCAAAGGTCGAGCCCAGGGCAAATAGTACTTAACCTAGCCCAAGGGAAAAGTCCTCTAGATGCAACCTGCAGGAGAGATGATGCTGCAAGGGATGCGATTCGTCGATCTAAATGCCCCTCAAGTAGTGTCCAACCCTCAAGTGCCCGCCCACATAACATGCGTAATACGCAAGGAGGCTTTGATCTATTGATAGGGAAGATATCAATGGACCATCAAGAAGACAGTCTAAGAGAAGAAGGTCGGAGAACCACGCCGCATTAATGGCTCAACTACCCAGGTAACACGCCACATTAATGACATTGTCGTAGAGTCAAGCTGCATTTAAAGATTCTAACACTGGGAATAGTACGAAGGACGCGAACTTCATGGGGCAGGCACGATCTTTCCCTCCAGACTTATAGTATAAATAACAGATCCCATATACGAGAATGACTTTCTGATCCCTAGACTCCTTTAATTATTTATAAAATTTCAAAAATATTTACTAACTTTGGCATCGGAGGTTACCCGGTCCCTAGGATGTCCTCTCCAAGTGCGCTTCTCTCCATCTTTTGCTGGCCCGTTATGGAAAACCTGAGTTGTCGGAGCTTGACCCAAAGGTGTGTGAAACACAACGTTAACAGTGGCATCGTCTGTAGGATTGATATATATTTTGCATGTCTTTCTCATACCTATGATAACCCGTTCCGAACAACTCAGGAGAAACATAGGAGACACCATGGAAGTAACGTTGAAAACTATGGAGGAGCGAGTAACAAAATTAACTGGCGAAGTGCAAACACTTTGCAAGGAAAACGAGGAACTTAGAAAAACCCCGGCAAGAGCAGGACAACGAAGCAAGATACAGCGACAGTGAACATGTGGGGTCTCGGAACATGAAAGCTAGACCGAATAAAGATGCGGAGCAGAAGAACATACAGGACAAGCTCTACAACCTTAAAGGAAAATATGAGGACATAGTGAGGAATGTGGGTACATCGTCAATGGTGCACTAGTTGCTCATAAGCACTAGTCTACCCTATACAGAAGAGGTGATGGTGGTGCCATTACTACCAAAGTTTGGAGTCCCTGCTATGGAGGTATATGACGAAGGAAGGGGACCTCTTGAGCACTTGAAAACTTTCAGGGCTTACATGACGTTGCTTGGTTTCTCATTGACTTTGGGGGGCGGCATGTGTATGGTTTGGGTCGCTAGCACCTGGATTGGTAGACAGTTTTGGCGAATTGGTCGGCATCTGGCAGTGTACCTCCTCACCATCAAACAAACGGAGGATGAAAGTCTAAAGTCTTACCTATCTCTGTTCAACAAGGAGCACATGACTACCGACTATCAAGATGAGAAGATAACCTTGGCAGTGCTTCTGGGAGGAGTTAGGCCACGATCCCAATTTATGGCCGAGCTGGCCAAAAGGATTCCCGTGACGTTGCGAGAGTTCATGGACCAGGTCGACAACTTCATCAATGTGGAAGACACTGTTCGAGCGTTGACAGAGCCTTGAAGTAAGGAATTGGAATGGGAGGAGAAAAGAACGAAGGTCCTGACCAAAGCTAAGCCCCACAAGAAACCAGAGAAGAGCTCCCAAGAAAAGCGACGGGAGAAAATCCCAGCAAGGGGACTAGGACCACGGTACAACCAACACACGTTCACCATTCGCGAAGCCGATACCCCCATTGCACAAAAGGAAGACGAATGGGGAATAGTGTGCAGATACTAAACATACTATCGGTCCACCTCGCACAATACTGATGACTGCTTTTCCCAGCAAGGGAGGAGGGAGTATGCGGAGCAAGAGAGGAGACGCCACTCCCCGGCCCGGAGACTGGAGCAGGAAAGAAGGGATAGGTCGATAGAGAGGAGCCGAGATCGAGGCAACTGGCGTAGGTGGGTAGACACTCCTCAGCGGTGGCCACCAATGTGGGAACCATAGCAAGATCATCCTCATTCTCCGCCGCAGTAGATGCTCCCATTCAGGGAAATTCGAACCATAACATGAGGGTTCCTGGGTGGGGGCGTTACCTTCTCAAGTCAGAAAGCACACTCCAGGTGGGCCCGGTATCACGAGGTGTAGTCGGCTGAGTACCATCTTGCCAAACATCAGAAGGGTGACCAATAACGCCCGTCCTTGTGGTGTGACTTTTTATAAAATAGTTTCAGAAAGGACGACGGGAATTACCGTTCGTTTTAAAACTTTTTACTTCCATACCCAGGGTACAAGACTCTACGTTATAAAATAAAATGTATTTTGAGAATAAAAGAGGTTTACAGTGAAAAACATAAATTTTAAAATAAAAAGGCCTCTCGTATATTTAAAATTCTTGTGCCTAGACTTCCGTGCTCTTTCCCTTTGGCCGTGTCTGTCCTGACGTGTTTTGCTCATTCAGTTCTTGCGGGGGGAGGGGCACACATAAAAACTAAAATGAGTCGAATACTCAGTAAGTATTACTTCATACAGTTAAAATATAATAACATAAGTTTTCAGTCATGCATTCATCATTTCATACATACTATACATACTTGCATACATGCATTTATTTGAAAACATCATTAGGCGGGGTTTTTCTTTAAAAATGATTTTCTTTTCGTAAAACGTTTCTCCCGTTAGTGTCTTCATTTCTTAAAGAGTTCGATGCATTCATACATTCTTTCTTATCACTTTCCTTTGGCTGGTACACACTGTTACGAGGCATAAGTCTCAACATTCCTTTTCATAGAAAATATATACAATAGATACTACGTATAGTCATTCATTCACATGCGTACAATTAATACTTTGGTTGCATAAAAAGTGGCTGCCAAGAAGGGCCATACATATGTATACCTTTGAACACTTAGCATGTTTTTTTGTAAAACATCTTTCGTGTCCTTTCGTAAACCATCGTAAAGAAAAACATTTCACTTTCATTTCATATCTTTTAGAAAACTCTAGAAGAGCATGAACGTAATACTTACCTAGACTCCATACTCCTTTCACATCACACAGTCAATTCATGTGCGTGTTAGATGACAACCTACATGCATACACATAGCCGTTATTCTCTATCTAGTGCATAATCAACTAAACTAGAAATAGAATTACACTTCATGTGTCCTTTACTTGCTAAAGCCTTCGGGGTCTACTTACGGTCACTATCTCTTCCAAACTCAAGGTCTTATCTCGAGTGCTCATCCACTAAAGTGAACACATGATTCACCTTAGGGTTAAGACACTAAGACCTTCATCTTACTCTTCTTATTAACCTCATCTCGATGCATGACTCAGACCAACTAAGTCACGCATCCAAATCCTAGACAATACACCCGTCACTACCTTCATGTATCTTAGCTTACTCTAATTCTTCATGCCCATCCATACACACCACACAGCTTTAAGCCAACTCTAAGGCTTAAGCACCGTGTAACCATGTTTAGAACAGATTACTAGCCATTACATATGGTGAATCCATCCGGCACGTGTCTAACCAGATTACACACGTACCTTACCCCTTCATCACCTAAGACTAACATATAATACGTCGATCACAGGCTCGTATAGACAAGCACCATACTCCGATACCAACCTTCTCTTAACTCGGCTAGCATGACTCTTCATGCTACCTGTCCCCCTTGACAGTTCATCCTAACACTTAACACAACAAGACTCTATTTATAACTACACCTCACGTCACGTCATAGCTTAAGATTATTCTCAAGTTACACTGTGACCTCGTTACGTCACCTGACATCCCGCTACGTCACTTATACGCCAACTCCTAACTCATCATGAGTACGGTCCCTCACATACTCCTATCACATCGTGACATCTTGTCACGTTCCCGCTGCACCATTCTTACACTGACTCCTCACCCATCACAAGCACGACTTCTGGTTTAACCATGTCACTTCTTGACATTCGCCAGTCATGCTTCCGCTACACTACTCTGATACTATCCTGCCACTTCACACATACTCCAGGCCATAAGTCAACTACACGATGACACTTATCACCTAAAACTACAAGCCCCATCACAGGTACTTCGGGACACTGTTTCACAGTTCCCCGACACTACTCATTATGCTCTTTGCCCATCAACTACGCAACCATCCTTATCTTTGCGACACGCCACACGGTGTATCACTGCACCTCATGGAGTACACTTCACGTGTACTTCATTCACACACGTTACATCACATCACCACTATGGCATATGCGCCATATGGTGCATCGCTCCACCACATGGAGTACACTCCACGTGTACTCCCTTCACACACGCTACGCCACACTGAGTACACTCCACATGCACTCTTCCCAACTATGCCTAATACTTCACGTACGCAGCACACCGCATCACCACACTATACAACAAACTCCACAAATACTAACAGCAGAGTCCACGACCTAAGCAACCAACTAGCATTTAAAATAAATAACGAGGGATAAAGAGTTATAACGACGGGATAACCCGTGTGTCGCTCGTTATCCGGCATGGCCAGTGGCGTCGGATGCCACTAGCTTAGGCGGTAGTGGTCACTACCGTGACCTTACAACGTGACTATTTCGAGGATCAGATCTAGGATTTTGGGTACTAGATCTAGGTTGTGCGAGGGTGGTCGACATGGTGGGAATTCATGGGTGGCGGCTGTTTTGGCAACTGAAGGTGGCTAGAGGTGTGGATCTAAGCGTAGGAGGGTAGGTCGTGGTCCTGGGGTGGTGGTCTCTTGGTGGTGTCGAGGTGGAACACATCGGAGACACGGCGGCTTGTGGAAGAGTTTAGGCCGTGGGTCTCACATAGGGAAATCAGAGGGAGAGCTTAACTGGTCGTGGTTAGCCATGGAGGAGCTTAGGGGGTTACTGGTTTAGCTGTGGTGGCGAGGTGGGGGCGGCACGGTAGTCTACAGTGGCGGATCTAGGCCATGGGTGATGGAGAGTACGAGAGTGGGAGGGTGTGTGTGAGGGGTAGATCAAGGCTATGGGTGGCTAGGGTAGGCTGATAGTGGCCAGAGGAGGCTCAAGACGGTGGCTAGATGCTATGGGTGGCGACGTATAGCGGTTGAGGTGGAGTAACTCGTGCGTGAGGGAGGGGGCTACCGGCTTCGGGTCAAAGGGAGGAGGAAGGGGGAGGCCAGGGGGTGCTCATGGTGGTGGCTCTAGTTGGCGGCGGCGGCGCTAGGAGGAGATAAATGGGTGAAACCCATTTCGGTTGGTTACCGTAGGAGGAGAGAAAGGGTTGCGTGTGGGGGAGATCGATGGTGGCTTGCTTGGTCGCCGGTGTGAGGGGAAGTCACGGGTGGTGGCGGTGAGGCTGGGCGGCGCATGGCGGCACCGGGCTGGGTTGAAGGAATGGATCGGGTGAGGGGGAGGAGGAAACCATGTGGGAAATGGAGGAGAGAGAGAGAGAGAAAAGGGAAAAGTAAGGAAAAACGAGAGGGAGCTAGAGTTTTATCCAAACTCTTCATCTTGGGGTCTTCAAAACAATCTAACGGTGGGTTTTAAATACTGATTTGAAAATGCGTAAGCATTAACTTAATTAAAAGCACTGAAAGGAATTAAGATAGAATATTATTTAAACTAAACTTTAGTTTATAAAATAATATTCTTTCATCATTAATTAAATGATGAAGTTTTGCCAATTACTTTTAAGAGAATAAAACCATTAAATTAATTAAAGTTTTTAACATAATTTGAATTCCATAATATTTTAAATAACTGAAATCATTTTTATAAAAATGATTTACTATAATTATAATATTTTTGAAACTTTTCAAAAATATTATAATTGCCTTATTTAAAATCAGGCTTAGTCAAATAACACTGGAAATATCCCATTTAAAATACTCGTGACTTTAAAACAGTGAGCTAGTTTTAGAAATCACATAAAAACATGCCATTGACGTTCGGCACACATAACGAGACTTGCAATTGCTAGAGAAAAGGGGCAGACTGTTACATCGGACGGAATTTGCTTACGTCAGAAAGAATGAGCGGGTTGTTACATGACCTTACTTAAATCACCCCTGCCTCTGCCGCAACGAAGAGTGGGATCATCACCAGTCTGACCCAACACTTACCTTCCCTGCGATATCAACGAGTAAGAGAGGGTCTAGTCTCAAATTACCCGAACAACGTACCTCCTGCGGGACCAAAGGGGTGAACTAGGTCGAAAGTTGTTCTACCCCACCCGTGATAGAGAGCCGGTCATTCCTCCTCGGCAACCCGAACAGCTTACCCCGACTCCTATCGCAACAAAGAGTGGTCAACTATAATGATGCCTGAATTTACCTCCCCGCGGGATACCTCAGGGAAAAGTAGGCCTTAAGGTTGCCTTGTCCCTCCTACGGTGGAGTGCGAGTTAGTCCTTAGCTACCCGAAATTAGAAACTTTACCTTCCTCGTAAACGTTAACAGGTAGGAGCGAGTTCAGTAACAAACTACCTGAATGACTTAACTCCTCGCAGGACACCATGGGGAAAGGTAAGCCTAAAGGTTGCCTTGTCCCTCCCACGGAGGAGAGCGGGTTTAGCCCTTGCGGCAACCCGAATACTTACCCTGACCTCCACTGCGAAAGAAGAGTGGGTTCAGCTCCAGCTTGACCCAAAATGTTACCTTTTCCTGATATGTCAATGAGCGGGAGCAAGTTCAATAACAGACTGTCCGAATGACTTACCTCCCCACGGGATAATATAAGAAAATGTAGGCTTAAAGGTTGCCTTATCCCTTTCACGGAAGAGAGCGGGTTTAGCCCTCGGGGCGGCTCGAATACTTACCCCAAATCCAATCACAGTGAAAGAGTGGATTGGCCCTGTGGATTACCTCCTTGGAGAACCAAAAGGGCCAGGCTAACTTGAGGCACCCCAACCTCTCCCCAATGGAGTGCGTGCCTAGTCTTTAGGCTACCTGAAGTTAAAAAGAATCTCCAGAAAGGAAACAACGTCACACAGAAAGCTATATAGTGTCAACAAGCGGAAGTAAGCCAAGCCTATGAACCTCCCAAATACCAGAACAAAAGGCACAAGCATTAACATCAGGGACAACAGTGGCAAGGCAGGAAGAATAGTGAGCGTGACGCGATATGGATGGAAAAACTCAAGTTTGCAATATTGACTATTGTCCCTAAAAGAGTGATGATAACCCCTATTTGACGAGCAGGAGAAATATGGAAAGACAAGCAAAGAAGGGCGGATATGGCTCTAGACTGATTGGACAACTCCCCATCAATGCAAACGAAGGAAACAGATCCAGCCCAAGGCCGTCTAGCCTCCCCATGGCAGGTTAAGGGATTAGCCCCACCGGAAGATTGGACAATGAAAGAAGGATGAAGCGGGAGAATAAAACAGAAAGGCGGGGTAAAGTGCGACAGAAAGACAAAGGAAGGAAACTAGTACTGAAAGGCTGGCGGAAATAGCATAAACAAGAAAGCTATAGGCTAGCGAGGTCGATAGGGTTAAACTGGATGCTAGTGGAATGGGTCAAGAATCCTCAAACCCAGCCCCAGGTTGCGGCTACACTAGAAGAAAGAATGAAATTAACGGAATAGACATGGTCAGGTATGGTCATCAAAACAACAAAGTGCAGCAGACTAAATAACGAGTAGTTTGGGGCTAGACTAAAGCGAACGGGGTACATCTGAACTAGGAAGGCATCGACAACAAAATCAAGATCTGTGTCCCGAGGATGGCTATCCAGTAAAGACAAACAAGCGCTGCACGGTAGGTTGGCAGGGTGGGTAGGAGCCCTACGAATTCCTACGCCAAAATTCCCCTTGGCCGATCACCAAAACAAAGAAATGAGAATGCTCGGAAAAGAAAAGACATAAGGAACAAGGTATTTTTACTAATTAATATATACAAGCCACTGGGTGACAAATTGCGAGTACATTTGTACAACCCAAAGAAAAAGAAAAAGGAAGAACAAAAGAATGAAGTAGTCAAGTCTCAGCAACGGGAACACCAGTCTCGATAGCAATAGGAGCAACGACCGATGCGGGAACAACTGGATCTGAAAAAGCGTTAGGCATTTCCTTCCTTCCCAGGTCGCGGTTGACTTTGAAGGCTGTTGTGCTGGTGGGAATGCTGGCAAGCACAAGGCCTTGCAAGTATTTTGTGAAAGACTTCGAACGTAGCTCCAGTCTCCCCAAGAGGAATTCTCGCGTAGACTTACGACCCTCGACCACCCTGCGCCCCATGCTTCATCACAGACTCGCGAGAATAACTTCAGCTGCTTGTCCAGGAAAAGAGCGACACTCCGCACTTGGAATAAGTCATCCCGAAAACTTTGGTTAAGCCGCTCTAATTGTTCCTTTTTCTCCTTTGCCTTCCTTTTGTGCTTCTTCCAGTGGTGTTCTAGCCTCCTTACCATCTTGCACTCATCCGCCAGGTCGAGTCGGGTCCTCTCCAACTCATGCATCGACAACTCCCTCTTTTCGCTCTTGCCCGCAAGCACAGTCAAGGGAAGTTCTAGTGATCGAGCGAAGGCTCAGGTTCTCTTGAACAACGGACTCTTGACCATCCACAATAAAAGTTGTTAGCTGAGAAGTACCCTGGCGACAAAAAGAATCGGCATCCAACAATCAGTAAAGGGAGACTCAAAGGCAAGGAGAAAGGAAAAGACAGGAAAGAAACGGCTGAACCTCATGGAAGAAGCCAGACAAGCACTTGACGACCTGACTGATGGCCTTCTCCATGCTCCCCTTTGTTGCCAGCTGGGACAAAGGAAGGAGAACTTCAACAGAGCCCTCGACTTCGAATGGTTCTGCAGCTACTTCAGGAGGAGCAGTCGGGCCTCTGCACGAACCTTCCTAGCTGTGGCCGATTACAACATTCGAAAGGGGATCATCCTCTGTTGGGCGCCCAGCTTGGAAGGGCGACTCATCATGCGGACCCTCGCCGACTATAACATCCAGAGGGGAATCACCCCTCACTGGGTGCTCAGCCTGGACAAGCGGGTCAACGATCGGACCCTTGCCAACTATAGCATCCAAAAGGGAATCACCCCCCTCTGTGTGCTCGACCTATAGCATCAAACTCCTCAAACCCTTGGGACTATAACATCCAAAAGGGATTTACCTCCCGCACGATCCTCTATCTCCATGCCATTGCTAGAAGTGGCAGCCGTCGCTGCCTCGTCAATGGCCTCGAGGGAGTGACTACCAACAATAGAACGAGATGAAGAAGGAGGAGAGATCCATGAAGAAGAGTGCTACCCCTCGTCAGGAATGGTGGTAGTAAAAAGACTCTAGAGTAAGGCATCCATCTCAACCTTGTCCATGGACGCCTCAACAGTAGCAACCGGTAATGACGTCATGAGAGGATCACTGGCCGGTCCACTCCCCAACACCTTCGTCTGAGTTGCCGTGACAACAAGGTGGTTGGCCGCAGGGATAGTCGACTCTAGTGGGGGAGGATTTAGAGCTCCAGAAGAGTGTCTGCTGTCAATCCGAGCACCCTCTTAGTGAGGTTTCTTCCTCTTGTCCGACGGGGGAAGGTCCGAGGAGCGCTTTTGAGCAAGAATAACTTGAGGTCGGGCCGTAGTCGCCCTATCATTAGAGGGAAGGTAGCCAAGGGGTGGCAGGGAACTTCTTATGTTCTCGAAAAGAAGGACTTCGGAGAAGACGCTTTTGTAGTTACTCTATACCCATTCCAGGACAACCGCAATATGCCGCGCTTCATAAGAAGTAGTTGACAGACACACAACCTTGTCCTCCTAGACCTTTCCCCAATTCGTCTGTATTGGGAACTTGCGGCGGTTCACTTGGCCTACTGAGAACTCCCATCTAGCACCAGACATGGAAAATAATTTGGGAGACTAGTCTTTCACCTTGTGCCTTGTGGTACCTCGACTCCAAGGTGACTAGAGCGTGTATCGCCCTAAAACTGCAGACATTTTGCTTTAGCCGTAGCACATTATAGGTAAGAAGGAACTCATGGACGGTAAGATCTGCATCGTTTGGGAAAAATTCCAACAGAGCACGCCGCCAGATAATGCTATAGCATATCAACAGTCTTCAGGCATTCGGGTGCAATTGGGAGGGGGCTAGACCCAGGCGATCGTGAACAGGGTGAGAGAAAGGCAGCCTCAGGCCACGCATAAACATAGAAGAAAATAGGGCCACCATTGTAGAATGACCCTCTACATCGACGACACCCTTGTTGGGGCTAGGAACTTCGAAAAATACTGACTCCAATACTTGGTAAGTAAGGGCCAAGGAAGCTAGCATTAACGTTGTGGCACTTGAGTGCCATCTGCTGCCCCCCAACAATGACCTAGTATCAGTAGAACCTCCACCAAAAACATTGGGTTGAGTAGATTTTTCGGAAGCCATCACCACCAATGTAGATAGTGAAGAAGATTGGATAGAGGAAAGAAAAAAAAAAAAAAACTAAAATAGCAGGATGGTTACAGTGCAGTAGACGGAAACCACACCCTACTCCAACTTTATATAGGGGGAAGGTGAAGGTTAGTCTCTCACACGCCTTGGCAAAAGGGGAAGTACATGCCGCTTCAAATTCTGGGAGTGTAGTCTACGAAGCGACGCGAACGCCAAGAGTCGCCTGACACCCTCACATTGATGAAGTTGAAAAGATGTCATCAAAATGTGAGTCAATCAAGGATGATGGGAAACGTTGCTAGGGTTACCATCTGACGGGAGCCTCCCCAAACTTCAGAGCAGTTCACAAATCAATAAAGGGATCTGGGCCTTAGTGGCAAGGCAAGTTCAGTTAATGATGAAATTTCCATCGTACTCGTCTAGTGAGAATTAGCGGGGTAACTGTAAAGGAATTCCCCCCCCCCCAACTAAGCCCAAAAATCCTATGGATGAAAGAGAAGTAAGACCAAAGGCCCAGCCTAGGGCAAATAGTTCTCAACCCAGCCCATGGAAAAATCTTTGGACGCAATCTGCTGGAGGGATGGTGCTGCAGAGAATGAGACTCGTCGATCTGAAGGCCCATCAAGTAGTGTCCAGCCCTCAAGTGCTCGCCCACATGATAGATGTAATACACAAGGAGCCTTTGATCTACTAACAGGGAAGATATCAACGGACCATCAAGAAGATAGTCTGAGAGAATGAGGTTGAAGAACCACACCGCATTAATGACTCCACTACCTAGGCAACACGCCACATTAATGACGTCGTCACAAAGTCACGCCACGTTTAAAGATTCTGACACAGGGAACAGTACGAAGGACGTGGACTTCATAAGGGCTAGCATGATCTGCCCCTCTAGACTTATAGTATAAATATTAGATTTCAGGTACGAGAATGACCTTCTGATTCCTAGATTCCTTTACTTATTTACAAACTTCCAATAATATTTGCTAACTTTGGCATCGGAGGTTACCTAGCGAAAGTTTTGAATTTCATACCGTACCGGCCGGTCATAATTTTGATCGATATTTCGACCTGTACTTTTTTCTTCTTTTTTAATTTTTTTTTAAAACTTTTTGACCCCCAATTCAGACCAGATTATTTATAATTTATATATAATTTATTCATATATAGAATATCATTTTGGAATATAATTTTTATATATAAGTTATTCATATATAAACGGTATCTGAAACGGTATCGGTACTGAAATATTTCATTTCAATACGTCTACCGAAACGGTCGCCGATACGGTATTCAAAACATTGTACCTGGCCCCTAGGCCGCCCTCTCCAAGTGCGCTTCTCTCCATCTTTTGCAGGCCCGTTATTGAAGACCTGAGTTGTCGGAACTTGGCCCAAAGGTATGTGAAACACGACGTTAACACTTAGTTTAATAATTCTCACTTACTTTTTCCTAATCATTTACCTTGATTTTTGTCACAAAACAAAATGCAAAAACAAAAACAACTTTTAAAAAATCTAATATAAAACAAATAACAACATATTTATAAAAAAGAAAAAAATAATTTTCAATTTTATATATCCACTTTTACAATATCTAATACAAAAAAATTTACAAAAAAAATAAAATACTCATTTTCAAAAAACCCAATACAAATATGAAAGTCTTTTTTGAGAATCTAATAAAAATCCAACCAGTAAGAAAATGTCATTCATTATTAATTATATATAATTAATACTTTTGTCTCAATAACTATATAACTATAATTATACTATTATCTATTAGTTGATACATTCGCTCGTCGCGGTCGTGGCTATACACATAGCATTTCTCTTGAGAAAAATAGAAGGCACAGGAAACTCAAAGTTACCATCCCTGATAATTCCACTGGAAGAGTGGATGATAGTGCAGCAGCGCTTTCCTCCTATATTGGCACAGTAGTTCGAGTTTATGCTCTATTTTATGTGCGATCATGATGAGATGTTCCAAATGAGATTAAGGAGCACATACGGAGTCGTGTGTTGGTGAGTTTACTTTGAGAGTACATTTTCTTTCACCTAAATTAGTATATCATATTTTTGACGTAATTCACTTATTAGGATGAATTCGACCTCGACTTTGGCCGTAGCGAGGATTCGAGAACTGTGAATAAGTTGATGGTTACACTATTCCAACGTCACAAGGGATGATGTCATGACCATTTCAAGAAGTTTGAGACATTGAAAGAGGCTACGCAATCCCCTTTAGACAATTAGAGAAAGTGTTGTGATCTTTTCACAACTTCAGATTATCAGGTATTCTAGATTTATATCCTTTAATTATTTTCATTTATATTTGAACTATATATTATATGTATATATATTACAATTAACACTCTTAATTAATTTTGTAGCACTTAAGTTCTACGAATACACTAAATAGATCTGCTTTGACTGTCCACCATCGTGCCGGTTCAAGGTCATTCCACCGTCTTGCTGATAAAATGGTAATTAATAAATTATAGAATTTATTTATTTTTCTGATATTCTTTTATTTAAATACTAACATTCCTTTTTAAAATTGCTAATGTCGCTTTGTTAGAAACGAGATGATCCTGAAAACTTTTCCCTCATTCACGTCTATGCTGCTGCTCACACTAATGAGCGTAATGAGTGAATGGATCCCGCCGTTGCAGATTATTATTTAAATGGTATTAATTTTGTTAAATAAATTATGCAACATGTGAATAATTTATTTTTTATTTGTATTTCTTTTAATATATTACTTATTGTGTGTTTTCTTTCAAATTGCAGGAAAAATGATAAAGATGCAGTCAGTTTCTAGGGAATCCTTTTAGAATGACATAAATATATTCATGCAATTGCTCGGGTCCAAGTCTAGTATGGCAAGAGGTTTGGAACGATCTTTCAAGCATTCCGGTTCATCCTCCTCAACCTCTTCGACTTCACAAATTAATAATTTTACCAAAGATTTAAAAGTTGAATGGCGCGAGAATGAGTATATGAAGTCGAGACAATAAGAATTGGAGTCCCTTTTAGAGTGATAGTCTCATTTAGAGACGCGTTTGCAGGATCAACAGAGAGACCAGGAGGAAAGAATATGCAGTGAAGTCCAAGAGCAAGTGCAGCGGGAGATGATGGTGCATAAGGAGTGTATTATGTCATTGCAACAGAATCGCAGTGGGCGAGGAAAGAAGAAATGAATTTTATCAATTTTATTAGTATATATAACTTTTAATATCTAATTTTGAAACTTTATAAGGCATTGTTAGTTGTTAAATGATGGTGTGTAATATGATACAATTGATATGCTTTTTAATTTTATTAAATTAGTATTTCTGATCTGTACATTCGAATGTAAATAAAAGACGTTTGAACATTGGTTCACATTCGAACCAACGTTCGAACGTAATTACACAAAATTATAACATAACGTTCGAACGTACTCACCCTCATATGAACAAAACGTTCAAACGTTTAAACAATTAACGTTCAAACAAACCTTCGAATGAACCACTTGCATTCGAACGCTTATTCGTTAACATTCAAACTAACGTTTGAACGTTATGCTCGTTACATCCAAACATTGCTCCGTTAAGGTTCGAACAAAAATTAGAACGTTTAATGCGTTTAACGTTTGGACGTATAAATATTCAAACATAAATATGATACGTTCGAACTATAATCAACGGACGTCAACTTCTCTCATTCGAATGCCAACTGGTCGGGTTGAGGTTCAAACGTTAGATTGGACGTCCGAACGTTACTTTTTGTGACAGATCTCAACCGTCACAAAAAATGAACATTACACCAAACGGAACACCTTCAACCGTCACTAAAACTATTTTTAGTGACTGTTCAACAGTAAACCGTCATCAATTGTTTTCTATGATGCACATTAGGTGTTGGTCGTGGTGACGGTTTCAAATCGTCACCAAATGTCTTTGGTGACGTTTTGGTTATTTTTTGTGACGGTTTCCTCAAACACAAAAGATAACTTGTATTGTAGGTTGTTAACAATACTTTCATGTCTCTTGCACTTCTCTTTCATGCATTTTATCTCTGCCCAAATTATTTCATTTTTTCTTTCCACGGAGAAATCACTATTGGCAAAAGAAGTGCATCTGATCTGTCCAAGGATATTCCAAATCAAATTGTCATCTACATTGGCATAAAAAATTGCTTTTTGCACTTGGATTTAACCCTATTCTATATGCTTAGTAAGCTAATTAGATGCCCTAACTCCACACTCACTTTCAATCTTCTCAAAGTCAGTCAAATTCTCTTTATGGGATTTAATTAGATATATATATACACACTTCAGCACCTTCCAATATTTAGGTCACGCATGCGTAATTGGTGTAACACTCCAATACAAGGCCTAAACTACATCGCCTATACTTCAAAAGGATTAATCAATGATACAATTAGAGCCCCATTGAAACCTTATAAATAGCAAGAACTTCTCATTCTCAATCAATGTGGATCTCCTACATCATCTACCTTTATCATTATCCTATGGGGTATCACAATAGGAGTATAAGATGTTCCGTCCAAACCCGAAAACTAGACCGGACTGGACCAATACGGTCAATAGTCCATTTCCATGCCTTGAGACACATTGGTTCCCCTTGGAAGCCATGCTCCTCCACCCTAGCCACCATCCGCCTCCCTTGACCTCTCCTAGCCAAGCCCTAAGCCCAAACAGCTGCCTTGCATGGTGGACAGCCACTGTATGTGGCTAATCGCCACTGTACACGGTTAGTTCCACCCCTCGCCGCCACCACGAGGCCACCATGAGCCCTTCCAAGACCATACCTAGCTATGCAAATGCCCAAACAGCTACCATGTTAGGTGAATAGCCATTGTACATGGGTTAGCCGTCATGTACGACCATTTCGACGTCATCGACTGTGATAGTGTCAACCCCGACGATGGTATAACCCTTTTTCCCTCATTATTTACATTAGATGTTAATTGGTTGATTAGGTTATGGACTGTACTGTTAGTAATTGTGGAGTTTGCCATGTAGTGAAGTGTTGGGCGTATCTATGTAGTGTGTTGTGAAGTGTAGGTGTGAAGTGTGTACTGTAATAGTGATGTGGCATAGTTTTGTGAAGGGAATACACGTGGAGTGTACTCCATGTGGTGGAGTGATCCACCATATGGCGTGTATGTTGTAGTAGTGTTGTGGAGTAGTGTTGTGAAGGGAGTACACGTAGAGTGTACTCCATGTGGTAGAGTGATGCACCATATGGCGTGTATACCGTAGTGGTGATGTGGCGTAGCGTGTGTGAAGGGAGTACACATAGAGTGTACTCCATGTGGTAGAGTGATGCACCATATGGCGTGTATACCGTAGTGGTGATGTGGCATAGCGTGTGTGAAGAGTGTTCATGTGGAGTGTACTCCATGGAGCGAAGCGATACACTGCGTGGCGTGTCATAGAGATAAGGATGGTTGCACAGTTGTTGAGCATAGAGCATGGTGAGTAGTGTCGGGAACTGTGGAACAGTGTCCCAAAGTGGCAATGATGTGGCCTGTAGTCTGAGGTGACACCGTGTAATTGACTTATGGCTGGGAGTATGTGTAAAGTTGCAGGAGAGTATCAGAGTAGTGCAGTGGAAGTATGACTGGGGAATGTCACGAAGTGACATGGTTAAACAAAAAGTCGTGCTCATGGTGGGTGAGGAGTTAGTGTCAGAGTGAAGAAGCGGGAACGTGATGAGTCATGATATGATAGGAGTACGGGAGGGACCGTACTCATGATGAGTTAGGAGTTGGCGTATAAGTGACGTAGCAAGATGTCAGATGATGTGAAAAGTCACAGTGTAGCTTGGAAAGTCTCGAGCTATGACTTGACGTGAGGTGTAGGTATAAATGGAGTCATGTCGTGTCAAGTGTTGGGATGAACTATCAAGAGGGACGAGTAGTATGAAGAGTCATGCTAGTCGGGTTTAGAGAAGGTTGGTATCGGAGTATGGCACTTGTTCATACGAGCTTGTGATCAACGGATTCTATGTTGGTCTTAGGTGATAAAGAGCCAAGGTACGTGTGTAATCTGATTAGACACATGTGATGTGTAACACCCGTCCTTGTGATGGGACTTTTTAAAGATAATTTTAGAAAAGATGACGGAAATTTCCGATCGTTTTAAAACTTTTTTACTTCCATACTCAGGATGCAAGACTTTACTTTATAAAATAAAATGTGCTTTGAGAATAAAAGAGGTTTACAGTAGAAAACATTAATCTTAAAATAAAATGCTTCTCGTACGGTTAAAACCCTCGTGCCTAGACTTCCATGCTCTTCCTCTTGGGCCATGTCCGTCTTGACGCGTTCTGCTCATTTAGCTTCCTGTGGGGGGAGGGGCACACATAAAAGCTAAAATGAGTCGAATACTTAGTAAACATTACTTCATACCATTAAAATATAGCAACATAAGTTTTCGGTTACGCATTCATCATTCCATACATACTATACGTACATGCATACGTGCGTTCATTTGAAAACATCACTAGACAGGGCTGGCTTTTCTTCTTTAAAAAGGGTTTTCCTTTAGTAAAACATTTCTCCCGTCAGTGCCTTCATTTTTTAAAGAATGCGATGCATTCATACATTCTTTTCTTATCACTTTCATAGGCTGTTGCACACTGTTACGCTTCACATGCTAGGTTTAGCGATATTTTGGACCTATGGATTGGCCCATGGCCACAGGTTGGAATCTCATTCTGTCAGGGTGTAGCACTGGGTGCACTACCAAATACTACTACTCGGCATTGTAATCTGTCCATTCATTCATGCGGGTACCCCTTTCATTCATATGGCCGTTACGTGTTTTCATACATTCATGCTTTCATTCATGCCTTTTTTTCTTTTCATTCATTTCATGTCAGCTCTAAAGAGCTAGAGTTTTTCATTCATTCATTTCATGAGCATGAGTATCGCCTTTGCTTTTCTTTTCTTTCATTTAACAATCATTTCATGAGAAAAACATCGTTTTATGAGAAAACATCATTTGGGGGCGAGAGCCCAAAAATCGCATCTTTTATGACATGTCTTTTCGTTGAAAATACGTACAATAGATACTGCGTATAGTCATCCATTCACATGCGTGCGACTAATACTTTGGTTGCGTGAAAAGGGGTTGCCAAGTAGGACCGTACATACTTATACTTTAGAACGTTATGCTTGGCATGCTTTTTCGTAAAACATTTTCTTTTCTTTCGTAAAGCATTTTCAAAGAAAAAACATTTCTTTCTTTTTTTGAAAATGAAAAGCATTTTATTTTTGTTTTCATATCTTTTGAAAACTCTAGAACAGTATGAACATAATACTTACCTGGACTCCATGCTACCTTCATGCATGCAGTCCCTTCATGCGGATGTCAGATGGCAACCTACATGTATACACATAACCTTAGCGTCATTCTCCATCTAGTACAGAAGCAACTGAACTAGAAATAGAACAACGCTTCACTTGGAACACTCTCTTATCCCGTGCTCTTACGTGTCCTTTACTATGATAAAACCTTCAGGGACCCATTTACGGTCACTATCTCTTCCAACTCGACTTTCTACTTCGAGTACTTACTCGCTAGGGTGAACTCATGATTCACTTTAAGATTAAGATACTAAGACATTCGTCTTATTTTTCTTATTAACCACATTCCGACGCATGACTTAGACCTACTAGGTCAAGCATTCCAATCTTAGATAGTACATTCGTCATTACCTTCATGTATCTTAGCGCATTCTAATCCTCATGACCATCCATACACGTCACACGGCTCTAGGCCAACTTCGAGACCATGCTTAGGACAGATTACCCATTACATATGGTAAATCCGTCTGGCACATGTGTCTGACCAGATTACACACGCACCTTACCCCTTTATCACCTAAGACCAACATATAATACATTGATCACAGGCTCACAACCTTTTCTTACCTGGCTAGCACGACTCTTCATGCTACCTGTCCCTCTTGACAGTTCATCCAAACACTTGATATGACAGGATTCCATTTATAACTACACCTCACGTCACACCATATAGCCCGATACTATTCCCAAGCTACACCATGACCTTGACATCCACTGATATTCTGCTATGTCACCTATACGCCAGCTCCTAACTCATCATGTCACTTCGTGACATTGCCCAGTCATGCTTCCGCTGCACTACTCTGATACTTTCCAGCCACTTTGCACATACTCCCAGCCATAAGCTGACTACACGGCTACACTCGTCACCTCAGAATACAGGCCACACTTCACAGCACAGTCCACAATACTACACAGCACACTTCCCAACTACGGCCAACACTTCACGTACAAAGCACATCACATCACCACACTATACAGCTAACTCCACCATACTAACAGCACAATCCACAGCCTAACTAACCAACTAGTATTTAACATAAATAACGAGGGATAGAGAGTTATACCATCGACGGGATAACCCATGTGTCTCAAGGCATGGAAGTGGAGGGGGAAGCTTGGCTGGTCATGGCTAGCCATGGGGGGATTCAGGGGGCTGCTGGTGGAGCCATGATGGCTCAGTGGAGGCGGCACGACTGTGGAGAGGATAGGGACCCATGCGTGAGAGGGAGAGAGGTCGTGAGAGAGTGGGGGAGCATGGGTGGTGGATCTGAGCTAGGGGCGGTTGGGAAGGGTCAGTGGTGGCTGGAGGATCTGGAGATTGTGGTTAGACGTGTGGCTGGTGGCGTACGGTGGTGGAGGTGGAGAAACTCATGAGGCTTGGTGAGTTTTGTGGAAGTAGACGACAGTGAGTTAGGGGCTGAGCTTGCTGGGGGACGATGGCCGGTGGGAGGGGAAGCTGCAGTGGAGGTGGTGGCGCTGTTGGGCAGCGCATGAGAGTGCAGTGAGTACCAAGCCCGTTCGGGCTATGCATGGCCAAGAGAGAGAAAGAGGGAGTGAGAGAGAGAGAGGCCAGGGTGGGGGAGGTCGCCGAAGGGAGATGGAACTGTTGGTGGCAACGGTGAGACCTGCCGGCACAAGGCAGTGCCGGGTTGGGCAATGGAGCAGCTCGGGTGAGAGTGGCAACATGCTGCGCAAGCCGAGGGAAAGGCAGGAGAGAGAGAGAGAGAGGGAAGGGAAAAGTGAGGAAGAAAGAGAGAGGGTTGGGGTTTTATTCTAAAACCCTTCGTCTTGGGATCTACAAAATGATCTAACGGTGAGCTTTAAATACTAATTTGAAAACGCGTAAACGTTAACTTAATTAAAAGCAGTGTGAAAAATTAAGATAAAATATTATTTAAACTAACTTTAGTTTATAAAATAATATTCCTTCATCATTAATAAAATAATGAGTCTTATTTAATATATTTTAAGAGAATAAAACCATTAAATTAATTAAAGTTATCAACATAATTTAAATGGCTGAAATAATTTAATAAAATGATTTCCCACAGTTATAATATTTTTGGAACTCTTCAAAAATATTATTTAGTCAAATAACGATGGGAATACCCCATTTAAAATACTCATAACTTTAAAACACAAAACTAGTTTTAGAAATCACATAATATCTTTAAAAGCACGCCATCGGAATTCGACACGTGTAACGAGGCTTGCAGTCGCTAGAGTGAAGGAGCGTATTGTTACATCCTCTCGTCCTTGTAATAAATCCCATCTTTGAAATTTGCTTACGTCAAAAGGAAGGAAGGAGCATGGTGTTACATGCCGGATTGATTCACCATATGTAATGGGTAATCTGTCCTAAGCATGGTTACAAGGTGCTTAAGCCTTAAAGTTGGCTTAGAGCCATATGGCGTGTATGGATGGGCATGAGGATTTAGAGTGAGCGAAGATACATGAAGATAGTGACGGGTGTATTGTCTAGGATTGGGATGCATGACTTAGTCTGTCTGAGTCATGCATCAGGATAAGGTTAATAAGAAGAGTAAGACAAAGTCTTAATGTCTTAATCCTAAAGTGAATCATGGATTCACTCTAATGGACAAGCACTCGAAGTAGAATGTTGAGGTTGGAAGAGGTAGTGACCATAAGTGGATCCCTGAAGGTTTTATCATAGTAAGAGACATATAAGAGTACGGGATAAAAGGAGAGTGTTTCAAGTGAAGCGTAGTTCTATTTCTAGTTTAGTTGCTTATGCACTAAATAGAGAATAACACTAAGGTTATGAGTATGCATGTAGCTTGCCATCTGACACGCACATGAATGGACTGCATGATATGAAAGTAGCATGGAGTCTAGGTAAGTATTACGTTCATACTCTTCTAGAGTTTTCTAAAAGATATGAAATGAAAATGAAATGCTTTCCTTTTACGATACTTTAGGAAACGACACGAAAGATGTTTTACGAAAGCATTCTAAGTATAACGTTTAAAAGTATAAGTATGTATGACCCTCCTTGGCAACCCCTTTTTATGTAACCAAAGTATTAATTGTATGCATGTAAATGGATGACTATACGCAGTATCTATTGTATGCATTTTCTACAAGACAAGATGTGAGGCCTATGCCTCGTGCTTTAACTGATGCATTAATTGACACAAAGAAAGTGTTTTAAATGTCCCTATGAACTGATGTTAAAATGCCCCTATAAACTGATGCTTTAAATGATGCCATGAAAGATGATGTTTAAGCTCATGCTTTTAAATGACATTTTTCCATGAATGAACTGTTAAATGAAAAGGATTGAAAAAGATAGGGCTGAAATGAACTAAAAAGAAAGGACTGAATGAATGAATCTTTTAATGTATGAAAATATGTAACGGCCATGATTGAATGAAAGGGTACCAAAGGATTGGACTGAACAGATTGCAATGTCGGGTAAGTAGTACTGGTAGTACACCCATTGCTGCCCCCTGACTGGAAAGGGATTCTTAAACCGTGGCCACGGGCGGAATCTGGGTCCAAAGGAAGACCGCTAATCCCAACACACGGGGCATAACAGTGTGTACCGGCTAAAGGAAAGTGATAAGAAATCATGTATGAATACATCGAATACTTGAAGAAATGAAGGCACTGGCGGGAGAAACATTTTACGAAAAGAAAACCATTTTTAAAGAAAAACCCCGCTAGTGATGTTTTCAAAGGAATGCATGTACGCTTAGTATATATGGAATGATGAATGCATGACTGAAAATCTATGTTATTATATTTTAACTGTATGAAGTAATGCTTATTGAGTATTTGACTCATTTTAATTTTTATGTGTGCCCCTCCCCCCACAGGAACTGAATGAGCAGAACGCGTCAGGACGGACACGGCCCAAGGGGAAGAGTACGGAAGTCTAGGCATGAGAGTTTTATATGTATGAGAGGTCTTTTTATTTAAGATTAATATTTTTCGCTGTAAACCTCTTTTATTCTCAAAGCACATTTTATTTTATAACATAAAGTCTTGTACCCTGGGTATGGAAGTAAAAAGTCTTAAAGCAAACGGTAATTCCTGTCGTCTTTTCTAAAATCATTTTCTAAAAAGTCCAACCACAATGACGGGCATTACAACTCACCCTCAAATGAACAAAACATTTAAATGTTTAAATGATTAACGTTCGAACAAACCTCTGAATGCACTACTTGTGTTCGAAAGCTTCTTCGTTAATATTCGAACTAACGTCCGAACGTTATGCCCGTTACGTTTGAACATTGGTTCGTTAACGTTCAAACAAAAATTAGAATGTTTATTACATTTAACGTTCGGGCGTATAAACATTCGAACGTAAATATGATACGTTCGAACTATAATCAACGAACGTCAACTTCTGTTATTTCAATACCAATTGGTTGGGTTGACATTCGAACGTTAGATTGGACGTCCGAATGTTACTTTTTGTGACAAACCTCAACTGTCACAAAAAAGGGAATGGTCAAATGTTACACCAAACGGAACACCTTCAATTGTCACTAAAAATATTTTTAGTGATGGCTCAACAGTAAACCATCACCAATTTTTTTCTGTTATGCACATTAAGTGACGGTCATGGTGACGGTTTCAAACCATGACCAACTGTCTTTAGTGACGTTTTGGTTATTTTTTGTGATGATTTCCTTTGTCACGAAAGAAAAATTGTGTTGTAGTCTGTTAACAGACTTTCCTGTCTCTTGCACTTCTCTTTCATGCATTTTATCTCTGCCCAAATTACTTCATTTTTTCTTTTCACGAAGAAATCACTATTGGCAAAAGAAGTGCATTTGATCTGTCCAAGAATATTCCAAATCAAATTGTTCTCTACATTGGCATAAAGAATTTCTTTTTGCACTTGGATTTACCCCTATTCTATATTCTCAGTAAGCTAATTTGATGCCCTAACTCCACACTCACTTTCAATCTTCTCAAAGTCAGTCAAATTCTCTTTGTGGCATTTAATTAGATATATATATATATTTCAGCACCTTTCGATATTTAGGTCATGCATGCATAATAGGTGTAACACTCTAATAGAAGGCCTAAACTACATCACCTATACTTCAAAAGGACTAATCAGTGATATAATTAGAGCCCCATTGAAACCTTATAAATAGCAAGAATTTCTTATTCCCAAGCAATGTGAGGTCTTTTACACCACCTATCCTTATCCTTATCCTATGGGGTATCACAATAGGAGTGTAAGATGTTCGGTCCAAACCCGAAAACCATACCGGACTGGACCAATATGGTCAATGGTCGATTTCGGTCCTAGTAGATGGGAGATTTCAGGAATTGGTCCAGTCCCAAGTTGGGATTTTTTCACCCCGGACTGAATTATAAATATATATTTTTAAATAATTTTTTTTATAAATTATATATATTATTTTATATCGTAGTTGTATAAGTGAATTACGTAACTTTCATCTAACTTATCACCATTGACAATATAAAATGTTAAATACATAATTATTAACATGCTATCAATTAACTAATATATTATATGAATCATGATAAGTCATAAATTCATAATATTATTATATGCAAAGATACATACTCTAGTACCTAAGTTGCAAGTAAGTATGAAATATCTATGGTCAATGAAAATTATTCATTAAACCATATATAAAATGTTAAAAATTTAAAATAGCCCATTATGCATTAAATATCATAATACAATTTATATACAATTAAGTACTTATAAGTTAGTAACTGTTAACATCATAAATATAATTATAATTAATTATTTTTTAATGAGTTAATTACATAACCCACAGTAAGAACTCACTTAGTTTTAATTTTAGTAATTTAAATCACTCCTTTATTAATTTATCTGCCAAATTAAGAACTCACTTAATTTTACTTACAGTAATTTAAATAATTGTTTTTATTAATTTAAGAACTCACATTAAGATGTCACTCATTGATTGTTAAGTTTTTGCAGTAAAATCATTTGATTGTGTATTGCGACTAGTGGAAACTTGGAGTTGTAACTGGTAGAGAATTGGAGTTGTGGACTCTTTGAGACTTGTGTAAATTCTTGTGTTCATAATTTTCTTTTGGTGATTTAGGTGGTTGTTAGATATATTTTATCTTATTTACGTTCTGTTGTAATTTGTATTATTGTTTTATAAGTACTAACTAGGTTGTTTATGGGTAAATGGATTGTAATGATTTTTATGTATATTTTTTCCTTTCTTTTTTCGGTTTTTTTCTTTTATTTGAGGTTTGGATGATACTTCATTTTTTTAAAATTCTTTTTATTACTATGGTGATTGCTAACCTTCATGGATGAATATGAATAGTTTTTATGTATATTTTTCATTTACTTTTCTACTTTTTTCTTTTATTTGGAGTTTGGATGATATTGCATTTTTTCATTTGATTTTCTCTATTTTGTTTTTAAGTCTTTAACTTTATTATGGAGAATGGATGGATAGGGGTAATTTTGATAATTTCTTCAACATGTTTTAGGCTGTTTTTAAGTTCAAAATGTGCAAATAAAGTTATATAATTGAAAATTGTAAACATTGTGGGATTTTTATATACTAATGGGCCAAAAATATACATTGTGGACTTTTTTGTATATTGATGGAGTGATGGACTATTTGTAGGATTGGGCCCCCATTTTACAATAGCCCGGATCAATATGGATCGAACGGACCCATTGAACCTGTAATACTCGAACCCAAGGCCCAAGTCTGCAACCTAGGGCCTGGCCCACC